>CM069858.1:230999047-231244047 GCA_036172795.1 Pelodytes ibericus
GTTAAAATAATAAAAAAAAAAAAAAAAAAAAATGATCCTCCAATTCCATTTCACGGCCTTTACAGGCATATTCCAACATAAAAAAAAAAAAAAAGTTAATTAAAAATTTGTGTCACTTATACAATTTTTCCATACGGTTCGTCTTCGGTTGCAGGTACTCCTATTACCTATACGGATTACCAGTGTCGATAACCTATACTACCAGGTACGTACACCTGCTCACAGTAGATTCATTAAACTCCCCAACAAGACAGACAAGTACTGGCTCATAGGGTTATAGGGGCCAACAGTTAATTCCCCCGGTTTCTGCATTTATGCTTAGGATTAGTGGTCCCGCGAGGCCAACACCCCGCTTCAAACTCGGAAGCAAAACACCCCTCGGGCCACACGTGAGCTAGCCGCCTCGCACGTTGCATAGAGAGGGCCTCACCTGTCACTCCCTTTCCTATTCTTCTGGTTACAATCACCGAGAGGCCGACATCCTGCCACAACGTTCGGTGGCCACGACAATCCCCTCGCGCCAACCATAGATAGAGCCTCTCAAGCCGCTTGGCAACTAGCAGGGCCTCACCTGTCACCAATAAACAATAAGCATAATCGTTTCGCCTCACGGCATAGCTAGTAGCCAGTACTATCCTAATAGGTTCATTTAATAATTCTATCTTTCCTTCATTTAAGTATGTCTCTTGAAGGTGATGAAGAGCTATTTCTTCATGCCACCCCAACTAGGGTCGAGACACCCTCTCGTAGAGGGGACATTGCCAGTCCAGCATCAATTAGATCCTGGACGATCCCGCGTATCACCACGGAATTAAGGAGACGACAAATCCCTTACCCTGTCACAGCAAGGAAAGCTGAGCTATTCAAACTCCTTAACAATTCAATTGACAACACGGAAGCTGGGGAAGGCCCCAGCGACACCAGTTCAGGTGACATCCAGGCTATGCTGGCCTCACTCATGACCTCTATGGGCAAGGTCAATGACAGACTGGCTAATCTCGAGGCGGTCACCACAGCCCTCTCCAAGGCTGGTCTTCCCGATGCTGCTCAACAGGCTCCATCTGAACCACGGGCCGCGGGTATGGTTATCTCCTCAGATTATCAGGACGTTGACCCTGCATACACTATCCCAGCTCACATTAAGAGAGACATCTTGGAAGGCAAAGACGTCAACCTGGCTTCCCTGCTGATTGCCTCCCAGGATGTGGTGGAGAATAAAACCTATATGTACGATGACGTTTCTGTAGTGGTCAGATCTAAAGACGTTAGATTGAACCGTAAACTGACCATTCCAGAATTTGTGTTAGCCTTTGGTATTTTTAGAGACGTAATTTGTGAAGTATACCCTAACAGAAGGGAGGAATTTGATCGCTATATGCACAAGCTGGTGGACCTGGGGAACAAATATGGTGGATCTGCTTTTTATGATTACCATAGGTCTTTTTCCTCCAAAGTGTCTGGAGCTCTCTCTCAGTATGGTACCCGTATCAACTGGAGCAGACTTGATACAGAGCTGTTCTGTAGACACTTCGCTGGTCTCAAAACGCCTGCTTGTGCATCCTGCTCTTCTACCACTCACACCACCAATTTTTGTTCTCACGCGGCAGCCGACCCCCATCAGTCCCCTAGCACAAGTTACGCGGGTAGGACGGAGAGAAGCACCAGAGACAAACTAGGTCGTCCTATCATTTACTTTGGTAAATCACAAGTGTGCAATAATTTCAATGTGGGCACATGTAGCTTTAGTGCATGTAGGTTGTTGCATATTTGTTCACATTGTTTCAGGGCACATGCGCATATAATGTGTCCGAATAAAATGTTCCCTAAACCATACCTTACGTCTGTTAACATCCATGCCTTGGCAGCACTTTTAACCAATCACCCTTCCAGACATATGGTACATTTTCTCATTTCTGGTTTCTCTGAAGGGTTTCATACAGGCATCATACATATGCCCACGGGCCAACTGGAATGCCCTAATTTACAATCAGCACTACTAAACCCAGCAGCCGTAGACAAACTCCTAGCCCAAGAACTGGCGGAAGGGTTCTTGTTCGGACCTTTCAGAACCTCTCCTTTCACGGCATGGCGCACAAATCCCATAGGGATAGTCACAGGGAAAACTTCTCTTAAACAAAGACTCATTATAGATCTGTCGGCCCCTCATACCTCATTTACACAGAGTCTGAACTCTCTTATTCCCTCCGAAGAATTTTCCCTACAATATGCCACTGTGGACCATGCTATTACAGCCATTATGCGAGCGGGGATCGGTGCATGGCTAAGTAAGACAGACATTACCAATGCCTTCAAACTACTACCTATCCATCCCACACTATGGCACTTACATGGCATTATATGGGCAGATAACTATTACTTTTTCTCCCGCTTAACTTTTGGGTCCAAAAGTAGCCCCAAAATCTTCGACATTTTTGCCGAAACACTTTGCTGGTTATTGCTTAATGTGTCTAGATGCCCCATAGTCATCCATTATCTGGATGATTTCTTGCTTATTGAAGCAAACTCCCTTCCCCCCAGGAGTCTCAAAGCAACTATTGGTTTGTTTGACCACCTTGGAGTCCCTGTATCCACCAAGAAAACTGAAGGCCCCGATACGATTGTTACATTCCTGGGTATACAACTTGACTCTGCCGCCATGCAAGCTAGTTTACCACAAGAGAAAATTACAAATATCCTTAACAGTATTAACCGTTACATATTGCTGGGTAATTGCGACCGCAAGGAACTACAATCACTCATGGGTTCATTGAACTTTGCCATGCGCATCATTCCTCAGGGGCGGGCTTTCATATCCAGACTTCTCTGTCTTTTTCCACGTTTCAAACACGACAACCATAGACTATCCTTGGATGAACATGCCACGGCAGACCTATATATGTGGAGAGAATTCTTGACCAACTGGAATGGTAAAAGCTTGTTCCTACCAGAGTTGACTGACACATCTCCAACAATATGGTCTGACGCGGCGTCTACCACGGGTTTCGCAGCAATCTTTGGGACCGAATGGCTTTGGGGTAAGTGGCCTGAAGAAGTCTATGACTTGGAAGGTTTTTTTACGACCTCAGCTCTTTTTGAGATCTATCCCATTGTAGCAGCTGCCGTGGCGTGGGGACATTCATGGTCTGGCTTATCGGTCCGTTGCCACACAGACAACCAAGCAACATGTCACATCATTAACAAAGGCCGCTCATCGTCCCTAACAATTATGAGATTTCTCAGGAAGCTCACGTGGTTGGCTGCAAGTCACAATTTTTACTTGGTCTGCTTTTATATACCAGGCATTTCTAATGTAGCAGCTGACAGTCTGTCTCGTTTCGATTTTCAGGCTTTTCAGCAAGCACTCCCGTCAGCTGCTATTTCAGCCACAGCCGCCCCTCCGTTCCAGCAGCTAACCATGGACTAGAGAGAATTATGCATCATAGCAGGGTTCTGTCCAAACTTGCACTATCATCCAACACTCACAAAGCATACAACAGAGCCTTCACACTCTTCACTAGATTCCTATCCGACCACGACATAACGCATCCTTTTGTCATGACATCTATTATAGCCTTTGCTTCTTTTTGCCACCTTACATTACACTTATCTTACAACACAATCAAATTATATCTGACAGGCATTCAACATCATATGCTCACTCTACAACCCAATACACATAGTTTCATGTCATCTTATCAGGTAAAGAATATACTTAGAGGTATTCAGAAATCCGTTCCTCCACCGCTTCCACAGAGATTACCTATAGATAACACCCTCTTCCAATTATTATCCGACCTGTTAGACTCCAACCCTTTCCACTCTACCACCAACGCAACCATCAAAGCAGCTATGTACATAGCTTTCTACGGGTTCCTCAGGCCACGGGAATTCACTACTGTCACCACCACTCAAAACGACAGATGTCTGCTACGCACACACCTACGTAAACACATGGATCACTACATACTGTCTTTACCTCAGTCCAAAACAAGCCAACACGCACCTCCTGTGGAGATCACCTATTTTCCTACCCACACCAAATGGTGTCCAGTAACAACGCTGGATTCCTACCTTTCACTTATCTCATCAACACCATTGTTATACCTATTTTCACTCAAAGGCTCTGTACTCACTACTACTACTTTCATGCGCTACGTTAGATCACTGTTAACCAGGCTAGGTCTTGACCCTTCACTCTACTCAGGTCACTCCTTCCGCATAGGGGCGGCTTCCACAGCTTCCAGCGCAAACATACCGGTGCATATCATTAAGTCATTAGGACGGTGGAAGTCATCCGCCTACACAGCCTACATACCTAAACCTACCCAAGAATTAAGAAAGGCGTTTAAAGAAATGTCTGGATAATTGTATGAATTGTTGACTGTATTAAATCTTTGATTATTCTATTTTTGCCCTCTTTATTTACAGGCCTACCGTATCGTCGGTATCGGCACACCACAACCGACTTTGCTCGTTCGTACTATCTTACGTTCTCACTTGAACCTACTCCATATACGGCTATATTGGCCCTTACACAAGTGTTAAGGCCGTTTGGCCTGTATTTGTGGAAGGGGCTGGAATTAATCCACTCCCCTATATAAGGTACACCTTACCTGTCTTCACACCGGTCAGGTCAGCGTCTGAATGACCCTCCCACCCACTCCTCTTTTTCAACACTTTCCTTTTTCAATTCTATCTTATTTTATTTCTTCTTGGCGGGCCCTCTTTATTTACAGGCCTACCGTATCGTCGGTATCGGCACACCACAACCGACTTTGCTCGTTCGTACTATCTTACGTTCTCACTTGAACCTACTCCATATACGGCTATATTGGCCCTTACACAAATATATATATATGCGTGTGACTGGTTGTGTTTGTGTGTATATATATGTATATGCGTGTGACTGGATGTGTTTGTGTGTGTATATATATATATATATATATATATATATATATATATATATATATATGCGTGTGACTGGATGTGTTTGTGTGTGTATATATATATATATATATATATATATATATGCGTGTGACTGGATGTGTTTGTGTGTATATATGTGTCTGGATGTGTATATATGTGTCTGACTTGATGTGTGTGTATGTGACTGACTGGATATGTCTGACTGTGTGTGTATGTATGTGACTGACTGGATGTGTATGTATATATGTGTCTGACTGGATGTGTTTGTGTGTATATATGTGACTGGATGTATATGTGTGTCGGGATGTGTTTGTGTGTATATATGTTTCTGACTGTATGTGTGTGTATGTGACTGACTGGATGTGTTTGTGTGTATATGTGTGCCTGACTGGATGTGTTTGTGTGTATATGTGTGCCTGACTGGATGTGTTTGTGTGTATATGTGTGCCTGACTGGATGTGTTTGTGTGTCTATATGTTTCTGACTGGATGTGTGTGTGTGTGTGTATATATGTTTCTGACTGGATGTGTGTGTGTATGTGTGTGTATGTATGTGACTGGATGTGTTTGTGTGTATATATGTGACTGACTGGATGTGTTTGTGTGTATATGTGTGCCTGACTGGATGTGTTTGTGTGTGTGTATATATGTGACTGACTGGATGTGTTTGTGTGTATATGTGTGCCTGACTGGATGTGTTTGTGTGTGTGTGTATATATGTGACTGACTGGATGTGTTTCTGTGTGTGTGTATATATGTGACTGACTGGATGTGTTTGTGTGTGTGTGTATATATGTGACTGACTGGATGTGTTTGTGTGTATATATGTGACTGACTGGATGTGTGTGTGTGTATATATGTGACTGACTGGATGTGTTTCTGTGTGTGTGTATATATGTGACTGACTGGATGTGTTTGTGTGTGTGTGTATATATGTGACTGACTGGATGTGTTTGTGTGTATATATGTGACTGACTGGATGTGTATGTATATGTAGAAAAGCAAGGTGTAACGGGTTTCACACTCAGAAGTGGAGGGTGCACGGAGAGGACTTTCCTTGGTACTCCAAATTAGAATAAATGATCCTTTATTCTCTATGTATATATGATGATGTGTCTGTGTGTGTATATATGTGACTGACTATGTGTGTCTGTCTGTGACTGCGTGTGTTTATGTGCTGGTGTCTGGCTCCTAGATATTTTAGCTGGCTCCTAAACCTCAGATACATTTGTTAAGCCCTGACCTAGCGCTATGTATTTTTGGCGTATATATATAAATGGTAATGTAATGGATCCTTAATGAACACGTATGAGTCGGTAACACACTGGCGCCCCCTTGTGCCCAGGCAGGTATAGTGCTTACACCTGAGCTTCAATTGTTTCTAGTTTAATGCCACATGGGGTAATGTATATAAATAGCTCTGTACATTAAACAATAGCCGTTTGTTTAGTATGGATTCTGTTTAGCTGTGTAAATGGTTTATGTATCATTTTTTTTATCTGGGAATACAAACACTTCAGATCTTCGTTCACTCTGGGTCAGATTAACCCCTGAAGTACTGGCCGCCTGTGACATTTTTGCTCATTCTAGACAATGGCTTCAACAATTCTGCGGTATTTGTGTTTAGCGGTAATTTCCCTCTTTTTCACTTAAAATATCAACACATATTATATACTGTTTTTATCGCCATAAAAAGCACTTTCTTTAGATACCAGTGTTTCCATCATTTCGTGTAATTTAATGTAACAAAAATCTTAACATATCATTAAAAAATTTGACTACCGGAAAGCATTCTCTAATTTCCCAGTCAGTTCTGGGGATCAGGTCCAGAGCACACACACACACACACTCTCACACAAACACACACTCTCACGCACACACACACACACCCACACAAACACTCACACACACTCTCACGCACACACTCTCACGCACACACTCTCACGCACACACTCTCACGGACACACTCTCACGCACACACAAACAAACACTCTCACGCACACACACACACACTCTCACACACACACACTCTCACACACACACACTCACACATACACACACTCACATACACACACACACACTCACATACACGCTCACATACACACTCACACTCACACATACACACTCACATACACACATTCACACACACACACTCACATACACACACACACTCACATACACACTCACACATACACACACACTCACACATACACACACACACTCACACACACTCACACATACACACACACACTCACACATACACACACTCACACACACACACACACTCACATACACACACACACACACACACTCACACACTCACACATACACACTGACACACACACACACTCACACATACACACTGACACACACACACACAAAATGTAAAAGGACTTGAGAGTATAAAGCATGAGGACAAATGATCTATACAATGTGTCTGCAGACTCGCAGCAAATAAGAGACATGTATGGTTTAAATGCGTCTGTCGCGTCTCCTGTTGATGACATCACCTGCGGCTTGATATGCAAATGAACCAATTTCAGTGGGGAATGTGTAATTTGCATATCAAGTCACAGATGATGTCATCAGTAGGAGACACATGTTTTATTCTCCACATTCACACTATACAGGGAGTTTATCACTTTAATACAATACATACATGTATTTACCCAAACTGTGAAAATCTTTTCCATCACACTGCTTCTCACTATGCCACAGCGAGGGTGGCACCTGTGTCTGGTGCACCAATGAAGGCCTGGTCCACGTGTAACAATGGGTTTGTGGAGGGCGAAGGTGGATTTTGTATAATTATGCGACATTAGTTTATTAACATGTTTAATATATGTGAGATCTCTTATTTAGCATGAAAACGAGTTACAAGTTCCCGTAGTTTTATATTGGAAATAGTATGACCAGAGCCTTTATATTCAGTCACATCGATGGGTGAGGCTACACAGGAGGCGGGGCTGGATTACTGTCATTCACTGTGGAATCAGCCTCTCTCTGTGAACCTCAGCTGTTTCACGTAATTATAACTATTTGACATCCATGAAAAAGGAGGTCCTCTTCAAGGTGGAATGGGGCCTTTATTTTATTATTTATTCTTGATAGACTCACACCAGAATCATCAGATTAATGGCAGAAGTATGGGTGTGAGGGTTATGTTGTCTGGGAAGGTGGCAGTATGGGTGTGAGGGTTATGTTTGTCTGGGAAGGTGGCAGTATGGGTGTGAGGGTTATGTTTGTCTGGGTGTGAGGGTTATATTGTCTGGGAAGGTCGCAGTATGGGTGTGAGGGTTATGTTTGTCTGGGTGTGAGGGTTATATTGTCTGGGAAGGTGGCAGTATGGGTGTGAGGGTTATGTTGTCTGGGAAGGTGGCAGTATAGGTGTGAGGGTTATGTTTGTCTGGGAAGGTGGCAGTATGGGTGTGAGGGTTATGTTTGTCTGGGAAGGTGGCAGTATGGGTGTGAGGGTTATGTTGTCTGGGAAGGTGGCAGTATGGGTGTGAGGGTTATATTGTATGGGAAGGTGGCAGTATGGGTGTGAGGGTTATGTTGTCTGGGAAGGTGGCAGTATGGGTGTGAGGGTTATATTGTCTGGGAAGGTGGCAGTATGGGTGTGAGGGTTATATTGTATGGGAAGGTGGCAGTATGGGTGTGAGGGTTATATTGTCTGGGAAGGTGGCAGTATGGGTGTGAGGGTTATATTGTCTGGGAAGGTGGCAGTATGGGTGTGAGGGTTATGTTGTCTGGGAAGGTGGCAGTATGGGTGTGAGGGTTATGTTGTCTGGGAAGGTGGCAGTATGGGTGTGAGGGTTATGTTTGTCTGGGAAGGTGGCAGTATGGGTGTGAGGGTTATGTTGTCTGGGAAGGTGGCAGTATGGGTGTGAGGGTTATATTGTCTGGGAAGGTGGCAGTATGGGTGTGAGGGTTATGTTTGTCAGGGAAGGTCGCAGTATGGGTGTGAGGGTTATGTTTGTCAGGGAAGGTGGCAGTATGGGTGTGAGGGTTATGTTGTCTGGGAAGGTGGCAGTATGGGTGTGAGGGTTATGTTTGTCTGGGAAGGTGGCAGTATGGGTGTGAGGGTTATATTGTCTGGGAAGGTGGCAGTATGGGTGTGAGGGTTATGTTGTCTGGGAAGGTGGCAGTATGGGTGTGAGGGTTATATTGTATGGGAAGGTGGCAGTATGGGTGTGAGGGTTATGTTGTCTGGGAAGGTGGCAGTGGTGGATGAGATATTATATATACAGATCATATTGCAGAAGGGTTGCATTGCTTATACTGGGAATGTTCAGAATGATCTATACATTGTGATAATGAATTGCATGCAGAGGTGTAATATAAAATAAAATAATTAACCCCTGGAGTGCCATGTGAGCGTTACGTTGTTGGCAGGGTGGGTATTCTAGCATTGCAGATCTCATGTGGTTGGCAGGGTGGGTATTCTAGCTGTGCAGATCTCATGTGGTTGGCAGGGTGGGCATTCTAGCCGTGCAGATCTCACGTGGTTGGCAGGGTGGGCATTCTAGCAGTGCAGATCTCATGTGGTTGGCAGGGTGAGCATTCTAGCAGTGCAGATCTCACGTGGTTGGCAGTGTGGGCATTCTAGCAGTGCAGATCTCACGTGGTTGGCAGGGTGGGCATTCTAGCCGTGCAGATCTCACGTGGTTGGCAGGGTGGGCATTCTAGCAGTGCAGATCTAATGTGGTTGGCAGTGTGGGCATTCTAGCCGTGCAGATCTCATGTGGTTGGCAGGGTGGGCATTCTAGCAATGCAGATCTCATGTGGTTGGCAGGGTTGGTATTCTAGCAGTGCAGATCTCATGTGGTTGGCACGGTGGGCATTCTAGCCGTGCAGTTCTCATGTGGTTGGCAGGGTGGGCATTCTAGCAGTGCAGATCTCATGTGGTTGGCAGGGTGGGCATTCTAGCCGTGCAGATCTCATGTGGTTGGCAGGGTGGGCATTCTAGCCGTGCAGATCTCACGTGGTTGGCAGGGTGGGCATTCTAGCCGTGCAGATCTCACGTGGTTGGCAGGGTGGGCATTCTAGCCGTGCAGATCTCATGTGGTTGGCAGGGTGGGCATTCTAGCCGTGCAGATCTCATGTGGTTGGCAGGGTGGGCATTCTAGCTGTGCAGATCTCATGTGGTTAGCAGGGTGGGCATTCTAGCCGTGCAGATCTCACGTGGTTGGCAGGGTGGGCATTCTAGCAGTGCAGATCTCATGTGGTTGGCAGGGTGGGCATTCTAGCCGTGCAGATCTCATGTGGTTGGCAGGGTGGGCATTCTAGCATTGCAGATCTCATGTGGTTGGCAGGGTGGGCATTCTAGCCGTGCAGATCTCATGTGGTTGGCAGGGTGGGCATCCTAGCCGTGCAGATCTCATGTGGTTGGCAGGGTGGGCATTCTAGCCGTGCAGATCTCATGTGGTTGGCAGGGTGGGCATTCTAGCCTTGTAGTTCTCATGTGGTTGGCAGGGTGGGTATTCTAGCCGTGCAGATCTCACGTGGTTGGCAGGGTGGGCATTGTAGCCGTGCAGATCTCATGTGGTTAGCAGGGTGGGCATTCTAGCTGTGCAGATCTCACGTGGTTGGCAGGGTGGGCATTCTAGCAGTGCAGATCTCATGTGGTTGGCAGGGTGGGCATTCTAGCCATGCAGATCTCATGTGGTTGGCAGGGTGGGCATTCTAGCCGTGCAGTTCTCATGTGGTTGGCAGGGTGGGCATCCTAGCCGTGCAGATCTCATGTGGTTGGCAGGGTGGGCATTCTAGCCGTGCAGATCTCATGTGGTTGGCAGGGTGGGCATTCTAGCCGTGCAGATCTCATGTGGTTGGCAGGGTGGGCATTCTAGCCGTGCAGATCTCATGTGGTTGGCAGGGTGGGCATTCTAGCCGTGCAGATCTCATGTGGTTGGCAGGGTGGGCATTCTAGCCGTGCAGATCTCATGTGGTTGGCAGGGTGGGCATTCTAGCCCATCACTAGATACCATAACCCAACTTCAAGGATCAGACACGCCCCCTCTGATGTCACCAGTACACGTCACACACATATGATGACATCACTCAGTCACTGGGATTATTATGGGATGTAATAAAGTAATATCGGCAGTTTATCACAAGGTTGTGCACTAAATATATATATGTATATGTCTGGACACGGGGTCTCCAAACTACACCCCCCCGGCCATTTATTAAATAAATCAAATCAAACTCGTGGCTCTCACCAGCGTCCGGCATCGCGCTGTGCGTGCACGGATCTGACGTCAGAGCGCCACAGTCACATGATATCCGGTGCGCAATCAGATCAGTGCGCGGGAGCGCGAGACAGGAAGTATGGAGCAGAGCGGTGTATCTGACAGACACGGTGCGGACTGAGGGCTGGGGCAAGAGTGACTGGGGCAAGAGTGACTGGGGCAAGAGTGACTGGGGTAAGAGTGACTGGGACATGTCCTGGGGCAGAGTGACTGGGACATGTCATGGGGCAGAGTGACTGAGAGATGTCATGGGGCAGAGTGACTGGGGCATGTCATGGGGCAGAGTGACTGGGGCATGTCATGGGGCAGAGTGACTGGGGCATGTCATGGGGCAGAGTGACTGGGGCATGTCATGGGGCAGAGTGACTGGGGCATGTCATGGGGCAGAGTGACTGGGACAGAGTGACTGGGGCATGTCATGGGGCAGAGTGACTGGGACAGAGTGACTGGGGCATGTCATGGAGCAGAGTGACTGGGGCAGAGTGACTGGGGCAGAGTGACTGGGGCATGTCATGGGGCAGAGTGACTGAGAGATGTCATGGGGCAGAGTGACTGGGGCATGTCATGGGGCAGAGTGACTGGGGCATGTCATGGGGCAGAGTGACTGGGGCATGTCATGGGGCAGAGTGACTGGGGCATGTCATGGGGCAGAGTGACTGGGGCATGTCATGGGGCAGAGTGACTGGGGCATGTCATGGGGCAGAGTGACTGGGACAGAGTGACTGGGGCATGTCATGGAGCAGAGTGACTGGGGCAGAGTGACTGGGGCAGAGTGACTGGGGCATGTCATGGGGCAGAGTGACTGGGACAGAGTGACTGGGGCATGTCATGGGGCAGAGTGACTGTGGCATGTCATGGGGCAGAGTGACTGGGGCATGTCATGGGGCAGAGTGACTGGGACAGAGTGACTGTGGCATGTCATGGAGCAGAGTGACTGGGGCAGAGTGACTGGGGCAGAGTGACTGGGGCATGTCATGGGGCAGAGTGACTGGGACAGAGTGACTGGGGCATGTCATGGGGCAGAGTGACTGGGACAGAGTGACTGGGGCAGAGTGACTGGGGCATGTCATGGGGCAGAGTGACTGGGACAGAGTGACTGGGACAGAGTGACTGGGGCAGAGTGACTGGGGCAGAGTGACTGGGGCAGAGTGACTGGGACAGAGTGACTGGGGCAGAGTGACTGGGGCAGAGTGACTGGGGCAGAGTGACTGGGACATGTCATGGGGCAGAGTGACTGGGGCAGAGTGACTGGGACAGAGTGACTGGGACAGAGTGACTGGGGCAGAGTGACTGGGGCAGAGTGACTGGGACAGAGTGACTGGGGCAGAGTGACTGGGACATGTCATGGGGCAGAGTGACTGGGACAGAGTGACTGGGGCAGAGTGACTGGGGCAGAGTGACTGGGACAGAGTGACTGGGGCAGAGTGACTGGGACAGAGTGACTGGGGCAGAGTGACTGGGACAGAGTGACTGGGACAGAGTGACTGGGGCAGAGTGACTGGGGCATGTCATGGGGCAGAGTGACTGGGGCAGAGTGACTGGGACATGTCATGGGGCAGAGTGACTGGGACAGAGTGACTGGGACAGAGTGACTGGGACAGAGTGACTGGGGCATGTCATGGGGCAGAGTGACTGGGACAGAGTGACTGGGGCATGTCATGGGGCAGAGTGACTGACTGGGGCAGAGTGACTGGGGCAGAGTGACTGAGAGATGTCATGGGACAGAGTGACTGGGGCAGAGTGACTGGGGCATGTTATGGGGCAGAGTGACTGGGGCAGAGTGACTGGGGCATGTCATGGGGCAGAGTGACTGGGGCATGTCATGGGGCAGAGTGACTGGGACAGAGTGACTGGGGAATGTCATGGGGCAGAGTGACTGGGACAGAGTGACTGGGGCATGTCATGGGGCAGAGTGACTGGGACAGAGTGACTGGGGCATGTCATGGGACAGAGTGACTGGGGCAGAGTGACTGGGGCATGTCATGGGGCAGAGTGACTGGGGCAGAGTGACTGGAGCATGTCATGGGGCAGAGTGACTGGGGCAGAGTGACTGGGGCATGTCATGGGACAGAGTGACTGGGGCAGAGTGACTGGGACAGAGTGACTGGGGCATGTCATGGAGCAGAGTGACTGGGACAGAGTGACTGGGGCAGAGTGACTGGGGCAGAGTGACTGGGGCAGAGTGACTGGGACAGAGTGACTGGGACAGAGTGACTGGGGCAGAGTGACTGGGGCATGTCATGGGGCAGAGTGACTGGGGCAGAGTGACTGGGGCATGTCATGGGGCAGAGTGACTGGGACAGAGTGACTGGGGCATGTCATGGGGCAGAGTGACTGGGGCAGAGTGACTGGGGCAGAGTGACTGGGGCATGTCATGGGGCAGAGTGACTGGGGCAGAGTGACTGGGACAGAGTGACTGGGACAGAGTGACTGGGGCATGTCATGGGGCAGAGTGACTGGGACAGAGTGACTGGGGCATGTCATGGAGCAGAGTGACTGGGCAAGAGTGACTGGGGCAGAGTGACTGGGGCATGTCATGGGGCAGAGTGACTGGGACAGAGTGACTGGGACAGAGTGACTGGGACAGAGTGACTGAGAGATGTCATGGGGCAGAGTGACTGGGGCAGAGTGACTGGGGCATGTCATGGGGCAGAGTGACTGGGGCAGAGTGACTGGGGCATGTCATGGGGCAGAGTGACTGGGGCATGTCATGGGGCAGAGTGACTGGGGCATGTCATGGGGCAGAGTGACTGGGGCATGTCATGGGGCAGAGTGACTGGGACAGAGTGACTGGGACAGAGTGACTGGGGCAGAGTGACTGGGGCATGTCATGGGGCAGAGTGACTGGGGCAGAGTGACTGGGACAGAGTGACTGGGGCATGTCATGGGGCAGAGTGACTGGGACAGAGTGACTGGGGCATGTCATGGAGCAGAGTGACTGGGCAAGAGTGACTGGGGCAGAGTGACTGGGGCATGTCATGGGGCAGAGTGACTGGGACAGAGTGACTGGGACAGAGTGACTGGGACAGAGTGACTGGGACAGAGTGACTGAGAGATGTCATGGGGCAGAGTGACTGGGGCAGAGTGACTGGGGCATGTCATGGGGCAGAGTGACTGGGGCAGAGTGACTGGGGCATGTCATGGGGCAGAGTGACTGGGGCATGTCATGGGGCAGAGTGACTGGGGCATGTCATGGGGCAGAGTGACTGGGGCATGTCATGGGGCAGAGTGACTGGGACAGAGTGACTGGGACAGAGTGACTGGGACAGAGTGACTGGGGCATGTCATGGGGCAGAGTGACTGGGACAGAGTGACTGGGGCATGTCATGGGACAGAGTGACTGGGGCATGTCATGGGGCAGAGTGACTGGGGCAGAGTGACTGGGGCAGAGTGACTGGGGCATGTCATGGGACAGAGTGACTGGGGCAGAGTGACTGGGGCATGTCATGGGACAGAGTGACTGGGGCATGTCATGGGGCAGAGTGACTGGGGCAGAGTGACTGAGAGATGTCATGGGGCAGAGTGACTGAGAGATGTCATGGGGCAGAGTGACTGAGAGATGTCATGGGGCAGAGTGACTGGGACAGAGTGACTGGGGAATGTCATGGGGCAGAGTGACTGGGACAGAGTGACTGGGGCATGTCATGGGGCAGAGTGACTGGGACAGAGTGACTGGGGCATGTCATGGGACAGAGTGACTGGGGCAGAGTGACTGGGGCATGTCATGGGGCAGAGTGACTGGGGCAGAGTGACTGGAGCATGTCATGGGGCAGAGTGACTGGGGCAGAGTGACTGGGGCATGTCATGGGACAGAGTGACTGGGGCAGAGTGACTGGGACAGAGTGACTGGGGCATGTCATGGAGCAGAGTGACTGGGACAGAGTGACTGGGGCAGAGTGACTGGGGCAGAGTGACTGGGACAGAGTGACTGGGACAGAGTGACTGGGGCAGAGTGACTGGGGCATGTCATGGGGCAGAGTGACTGGGGCAGAGTGACTGGGGCATGTCATGGGGCAGAGTGACTGGGACAGAGTGACTGGGGCATGTCATGGGGCAGAGTGACTGGGGCAGAGTGACTGGGGCATGTCATGGGGCAGAGTGACTGGGGCAGAGTGACTGGGACAGAGTGACTGGGGCATGTCATGAGGCAGAGTGACTGGGACAGAGTGACTGGGGCATGTCATGGAGCAGAGTGACTGGGCAAGAGTGACTGGGGCAGAGTGACTGGGGCATGTCATGGGGCAGAGTGACTGGGACAGAGTGACTGGGACAGAGTGACTGGGACAGAGTGACTGAGAGATGTCATGGGGCAGAGTGACTGGGGCAGAGTGACTGGGGCATGTCATGGGGCAGAGTGACTGGGGCAGAGTGACTGGGGCATGTCATGGGGCAGAGTGACTGGGGCATGTCATGGGGCAGAGTGACTGGGGCATGTCATGGGGCAGAGTGACTGGGGCATGTCATGGGGCAGAGTGACTGGGACAGAGTGACTGGGACAGAGTGACTGGGGCATGTCATGGGGCAGAGTGACTGGGACAGAGTGACTGGGGCATGTCATGGGACAGAGTGACTGGGGCATGTCATGGGGCAGAGTGACTGGGGCAGAGTGACTGGGGCATGTCATGGGACAGAGTGACTGGGGCAGAGTGACTGGGGCATGTCATGGGACAGAGTGACTGGGGCATGTCATGGGGCAGAGTGACTGGGGCAGAGTGACTGAGAGATGTCATGGGGCAGAGTGACTGAGAGATGTCATGGGGCAGAGTGACTGAGAGATGTCATGGGGCAGAGTGACTGGGGCATGTCATGGGGCAGAGTGACTGGGGCATGTCATGGGGCAGAGTGACTGGGGCAGAGTGACTGAGAGATGTCATGGGGCAGAGTGACTGAGAGATGTCATGGGGCAGAGTGACTGAGAGATGTCATGGGGCAGAGTGACTGGGACAGAGTGACTGGGGAATGTCATGGGGCAGAGTGACTGGGACAGAGTGACTGGGGCATGTCATGGGGCAGAGTGACTGGGACAGAGTGACTGGGGCATGTCATGGGACAGAGTGACTGGGGCAGAGTGACTGGGGCATGTCATGGGGCAGAGTGACTGGGGCAGAGTGACTGGAGCATGTCATGGGGCAGAGTGACTGGGGCAGAGTGACTGGGGCATGTCATGGGACAGAGTGACTGGGGCAGAGTGACTGGGACAGAGTGACTGGGGCATGTCATGGAGCAGAGTGACTGGGACAGAGTGACTGGGGCAGAGTGACTGGGGCAGAGTGACTGGGACAGAGTGACTGGGACAGAGTGACTGGGACAGAGTGACTGGGGCAGAGTGACTGGGGCAGAGTGACTGGGGCATGTCATGGGGCAGAGTGACTGGGACAGAGTGACTGGGGCATGTCATGGGGCAGAGTGACTGGGGCAGAGTGACTGGGGCATGTCATGGGGCAGAGTGACTGGGGCAGAGTGACTGGGACAGAGTGACTGGGGCATGTCATGGGGCAGAGTGACTGGGACAGAGTGACTGGGGCATGTCATGGAGCAGAGTGACTGGGCAAGAGTGACTGGGGCAGAGTGACTGGGGCATGTCATGGGGCAGAGTGACTGGGACAGAGTGACTGGGACAGAGTGACTGGGACAGAGTGACTGAGAGATGTCATGGGGCAGAGTGACTGGGGCAGAGTGACTGGGGCATGTCATGGGGCAGAGTGACTGGGGCAGAGTGACTGGGGCATGTCATGGGGCAGAGTGACTGGGGCATGTCATGGGGCAGAGTGACTGGGGCATGTCATGGGGCAGAGTGACTGGGGCATGTCATGGGGCAGAGTGACTGGGACAGAGTGACTGGGACAGAGTGACTGGGACAGAGTGACTGGGGCATGTCATGGGGCAGAGTGACTGGGACAGAGTGACTGGGGCATGTCATGGGACAGAGTGACTGGGGCATGTCATGGGGCAGAGTGACTGGGGCAGAGTGACTGGGGCATGTCATGGGACAGAGTGACTGGGGCAGAGTGACTGGGGCATGTCATGGGACAGAGTGACTGGGGCATGTCATGGGGCAGAGTGACTGGGGCAGAGTGACTGAGAGATGTCATGGGGCAGAGTGACTGAGAGATGTCATGGGGCAGAGTGACTGAGAGATGTCATGGGGCAGAGTGACTGGGGCATGTCATGGGGCAGAGTGACTGAGAGATGTCATGGGGCAGAGTGACTGGGGCATGTCATGGGGCAGAGTGACTGAGAGATGTCATGGGGCAGAGTGACTGGGGCATGTCATGGGGCAGAGTGACTGGGGCATGTCATGGGGCAGAGTGACTGAGAGATGTCATGGGGCAGAGTGACTGGGGCAGAGTGACTGGGGCAGAGTGACTGAGAGATGTCATGGGGCAGAGTGACTGGGGCAGAGTGACTGGGGCAGAGTGACTGAGAGATGTCATGGGGCAGAGTGACTGGGGCAGAGTGACTGGGGCAGAGTGACTGGGGCAGAGTGACTGAGAGATGTCATGGGGCAGAGTGACTGAGAGATGTCATGGGGCAGAGTGACTGGGGCAGAGTGACTGAGAGATGTCATGGGGCAGAGTGACTGGGGCAGAGTGACTGAGAGATGTCATGGGGCAGAGTGACTGGGGCAGAGTGACTGAGAGATGTCATGGGGCAGAGTGACTGGGGCAGAGTGACTGTGGCATGTCATGGGGCAGAGTGACTGTGGCATGTCATGGGGCAGAGTGACTGGGGCATGTCATGGGGCAGAGTGACTGGGGCAGAGTGACTGGGGCATGTCATTGGGCAGAGTGACTGGGGCAGAGTGACTGAGAGATGTCATGGGGCAGAGTGACTGGGTCAGAGTGACTGGGTCATACTGTCTGTGACATATTATGGGTCATACTGTCTGTGACATATTATAGGTCATACTGTCTGTGACATATTATGGGGCATACTGTCTGTGGCATATTATGGGTCATACTGTCTGTGGAATATTATGGGGCATACTGTCTGTGGCATATTATGGGGCATACTGTCTGTGGCATATTATGGGGCATACTGTCTGATGCATATTATGGGTCATACTGTCTGTGGCATATTATGGGGCATACTGTCTGTGGCATATTATGGGGCATACTGTCTGTGGAATATTATGGGGCATACTGTCTGTGGCATATTATGGGTCATACTGTCTGTGACATATTATGGGTCATACTGTCTGTGGCATATTATGGGGCATACTGTCTGTGGAATATTATGGGGCATACTGTCTGTGGCATATTATGGGGCATACTGTCTGATGCATATTATGGGTCATACTGTCTGTGACATATTATGGGTCATACTGTCTGTGACATATTATGGGTCATACTGTCTGTGGCATATTATGGGGCATACTGTCTGTGGAATATTATGGGGCATACTGTCTGATGCATATTATGGGTCATACTGTCTGTGGCATATTATGGGGCATACTGTCTGTGGCATATTATGGGGCATACTGTCTGTGGCATATTATGGGTCATACTGTCTGTGACATATTATGGGTCATACTGTCTGTGGCATATTATGGGTCATACTGTCTGTGACATATTATGGGTCATACTGGCTGTGGCATATTATGGGGCATACTGTCTGTGGCATATTATGGGTCATACTGTCTGTGGCATATTATGGGGCATACTGTCTGTGGCATATTATGGGGCATACTGCCTGTGACATATTATGGGTCATACTGCCTGTGACATATTATGGGTCATACTGCCTGTGGCATATTATGGTGCATACTGTCTGTGGCATATTATGGGTCATACTGTCTGTGACATATTATGGGGCATACTGCCTGTGGCATATTATGGGGCATACTGCCTGTGGCATATTATGGGTCATACTGTCTGTGGCATATTATGGGTCATACTGTCTGTGGCATATTATGGTGCATACTGTCTGTGGCATATTATGGGTCATACTGTCTGTGGCATATTATGGGGCATACTGTCTGTGGCATATTATGGGGCATACTGTCTGTGGCATATTATGGGGCATACTGTCTGTGACATATTATGGGGCATACTGTCTGTGACATATTATGGGGCATACTGTCTGTGACATATTATGGGTCATACTGTCTGTGGCATATTATGGGGCATACTGTCTGTGGCATATTATGGGTCATACTGTCTGTGACATATTATGGGGCATACTGCCTGTGGCATATTATGGGTCATACTGTCTGTGACATATTATGGGTCATACTGTCTGTGACATATTATGGGGCATACTGTCTGTGGCATATTATGGGGCATACTGCCTGTGACATATTATGGGGCATACTGCCTGTGACATATTATGGGTCATACTGCCTGTGACATATTATGGGGCATACTGCCTGTGACATATTATGGGTCATACTGTCTGTGGCATATTATGGGTCATACTGCCTGTGGCATATTATGGGGCATACTGTCTGTGGCATATTATGGGTCATACTGTCTGTGACATATTATGGGGCATACTGCCTGTGGCATATTATGGGTCATACTGTCTGTGACATATTATGGGTCATACTGTCTGTGGCATATTATGGGGCATACTGTCTGTGGCATATTATGGGTCATACTGTCTGTGACATATTATGGGTCATACTGTCTGTGACATATTATGGGGCATACTGTCTGTGACATATTATGGGTCATACTGTCTGTGACATATTATGGGGCATACTGCCTGTGGCATATTATGGGTCATACTGTCTGTGACATATTATGGGTCATACTGTCTGTGGCATATTATGGGGCATACTGTCTGTGGCATATTATGGGTCATACTGTCTGTGACATATTATGGGTCATACTGTCTGTGACATATTATGGGTCATACTGTCTGTGGCATATTATGGGGCATACTGTCTGTGACATATTATGGGGCATACTGTCTGTGGCATATTATGGGGCATACTGTCTGTGACATATTATGGGGCATACTGTCTGTGACATATTATGGGGCATACTGTCTGTGACATTTTATGGGTCATACTGTCTGTGGCATATTATGGGGCATACTGTCTGTGACATATTATGGGGCATACTGTCTGTGACATATTATGGGTCATACTGTCTGTGATATATTATGGGTCATACTGTCTGTGGCATATTATGGGTCATACTGTCTGTGACATATTATGGGTCATACTGTCTGTGGCATATTATGGGGCATACTGTCTGTGGCATATTATGGGGCATATGACATATTATGGGGCATACTGTCTGTGGCATATTATGGGTCATACTGTCTGTGACATATTATGGGTCATACTGTCTGTGGCATATTATGGGGCATACTGTCTGTGGCATATTATGGGTCATACTGTCTGTGACATATTATGGGGCATACTGTCTGTGACATATTATGGGGCATACTGTCTGTGACATATTATGGGGCATACTGTCTGTGACATATTATGGGTCATACTGTCTGTGGCATATTATGGGTCATACTGTCTGTGACATATTATGGGGCATACTGTCTGTGACATATTATGGGTCATACTGTCTGTGGCATATTATGGGTCATACTGTCTGTGACATATTATGGGTCATACTGTCTGTGACATATTATGGGGCATACTGTCTGTGACATATTATGGGTCATACTGTCTGTGACATATTATGGGGCATACTGTCTGTGACATATTATGGGTCATACTGTCTGTGGCATATTATGGGTCATACTGTCTGTGACATATTATGGGTCATACTGTCTGTGACATATTATGGGGCATACTGTCTGTGACATATTATGGGTCATACTGTCTGTGACATATTATGGGTCATACTGTCAGTGGCATATTATGGGGCATACTGTCTGTGACATATTATGGGTCATACTGTCTGTGACATATCATGGGTCATACTGTCTGTGGCATATTATGGGTCATACTGTCTGTGGCATATTATGGGTCATACTGTCTGTGATATATTATGGGTCATACTGTCTGTGGCATATTATGGGGCATACTGTCTGTGACATATTATGGGGCATACTGTCTGTGACATTATGGGTCATACTGTCTGTGACATATTATGGGGCATACTGTCTGTGACATATTATGGGTCATACTGTCTGTGACATATTATGGGTCATACTGGCTGTGGCATATTATGGGTCATACTGTCTGTGACATATTATGGGTCATACTGTCTGTGACATATTATGGGTCATACTGTCTGTGACATATTATGGGTCATACTGTCTGTGGCATATTATGGGGCATACTGTCTGTGACATATTATGGGTCATACTGTCTGTGACATATCATGGGTCATACTGTCTGTGGCATATTATGGGGCATACTGTCTGTGGCATATTATGGGTCATACTGTCTGTGACATATTATGGGGCATACTGTCTGTGACATATTATGGGGCATACTGTCAGTGGCATATTATGGGTCATACTGTCTGTGGCATATTATGGGGCATACTGTCTGTGACATATTATGGGGCATACTGTCAGTGGCATATTATGGGTCATACTGTCTGTGGCATATTATGGGGCATACTGTCTGTGACATATTATGGGGCATACTGTCTGTGACATTATGGGGCATACTGTCTGTGGCATATTATGGGTCATACTGTCTGTGACATATTATGGGGCATACTGTCTGTGGCATATTATGGGGCATACTGTCTGTGACATATTATGGGGCATACTGTCTGTGACATATTATGGGGCATACTGTCTGTGGCATATTATGGGTCATACTGTCTGTGACATATTATGGGTCATTCGGAAATCAGAGTCTGGATAACACCATGGACCATAGTGGGGTTTGGAGCTGGATCCATAGTGACAAAATTAAATATTTGAAGTTATTTTAAAAGCATGACATGTGTAATAGAATGACATGTAACATGTATAACATGTGTAATAGAATGACATGTAACATGTATAACATGTGTAATATACAGATTGCATGTCATTCTAACATGTGTAACACATGTGACCTCTCCACAGAGCCCACCAAGCAGACCCCAAAGACAAAGTTCTGCCCTCCGACCATAAAAAAGGCAACAAATTCTCATACGGAGAAAGTGAAGACGGTTCCGCTGTTGCAGGATCACTGCCAGGCAGGAGAATCCGCTGTTGGGGTCACAGAGGATCTAAAGGTGGGGTGAAAGTCGGGAACATGATATGAATATATTCCTTCAGTCAGGTCTCTTTATCTGTATAAACCTGTCATACTGGCTTTTATACATAAGAAAAAAAGGAAAAAACAGAGACTTTTTATTCTCAATATGAGACTTTTTATTCTCAATATGAGACTTTTTATTCTCAATATGAGACTTTTTATTCTCAATATGAGACTTTTTATTCTCAATATGAGACTTTTTATTCTCAATATGAGACTTTTTATTCTCAATATCAGACTTTTTATCCTCAATATGAGACATTTTATCCTCAATATCAGACATTTTATTCTCAATATCAGACTTTTTATCCTCAATATCAGACTTTTTATTCTCAATATCAGACTTTTTATCCTCAATATGAGACTTTTTATTCTCAATATCAGACTTTTTATCCTCAATATCAGACTTTTTAGTCTCAATATCAGACATTTTATTCTCAATATCAGACTTTTTATCCTCAATATCAGACTTTTCATTCTCAATATGAGACTTTTTATTCTCAATATGAGACTTTTTATTCTCAATATGAGACTTTTTATTCTCAATATCAGACTTTTTATTCTCAATATGTGACTTTTTATCCTCAATATGAGACTTTTTATTCTCAATATGTGACTTTTTAATCTCAATATGAGACTTTTTATTCTCAATATGAGACTTTTTATTCTCAATATGTGACTTTTTATTCTCAATATCAGACTTTTTATCCTCAATATCAGACTTTTTATTCTCAATATCAGACTCTTTATCCTCAATATGAGACTTTTTATTCTCAATATGAGACTTTTTATTCTCAATATGTGACTTTTTATTCTCAATATGAGACTTTTTCTTCTCAATATGTGACTTTTTATTCTCAATATCAGACTTTTTATTCTCAATATCAGACTTTTTATTCTCAATATCAGACTTTTTATCCTCAATATCAGACTTTTTATTCTCAATATCAGACTTTTTGTTCTCAATATCAGACTTTTTGTTCTCAATATCAGACTTTTTGTTCTCAATATCAGACTTTTTATTCTCAATATCAGACCTTTTATCCTCAATATGTTACTTTTTATCCTCAATATGTGACTTTTTATTCTCAAAATGTGACTTTTTATCCTCAATATGTTACTTTTCTTCCTCAATATGTTACTTTTCTTCCTCAATATGTGACTTTTCTTCCTCAATATGTGACTTTTCATCCTCAATATGTGACTTTTTATTCTCAATATGTGACTTTTTATTCCCAGTATGTGACCTTTTATTCCCAGTAAGTGACTTTTTATTCCCAGTATGTGACCTTTTATTATTATTATGTGACCTTTTATTCTCAGTATGTGACCTTTTATTCTCAGTATGTGACCATTTTCCGTAGTTAAAAGCTTTTACTTCCATCTAATTAGTGGGCAGACCTGTCTGCACCACGAAACTGACCAATACTACATCAATCATTTTGATATCGAAATTTATACAGCAGATATCTGTTTTTCATCCTATACAGATAGCAGGAATCACCTTGTTACAGCTGTTTGGCGACCTGTTTAAATGTATTGAATGTTGGTAACAGAGAGTTAGGATTTATCATTACACAGAATGATTCATTGACAGCTGCACAATGTAAAAGTAACAATTCCTTTTCTCTCCTTTCTTGCCACATGTTATATTATTACAAGTCAGATTAACTTGGCCTAACGGGTGCATGGGATTTTCCTGCTATAGTGATTATTTCATGGGCATTGCCTATTTATTAGGATTATTTCACAAATACAATGTTAAACTATATAATTTGTGAATGCACATGTCTACTAAACGGTGGGAAGACAATTGAACCCTTTCAGTAATCGGTTCCTAATGATACTTATATGTCCCGATAGGACTTCTTTCTGTCATCAGGGTTTACATTCATGACTATATTATAACCAGATTACTGTCCTTGCACCCCATACCACGCTTTAGATAATTATGTACAGGATAACAATTTACATCTGATTATCTATGGGCGTGCAAGACTTCTTTTCATCACAACTTCACTTACCTCACGGTTTTTTTCACCTATCTTGTTTGTTATATATGTGTCATTTTATCTATTACCAATAAAAGTTACGTCTTAATGTATCAAGACTTCACACACACATTCATATAATCTTTCTGCTTAGCTTTAGGGTTACCCCTGAGTGTCTTTCAGTTGCACGCTTTGATTGCTGTTATACATTTAGCAGATCATTCCTAATATATGAACCATCCTGTCTGCTTCCAGGGTGAAGGTTCTCTCAGCGATGCCCAGTATGGAGAAATCTTTCAAGTGGTCCTAAGCCAGGCTGTGTTAGGTGAGTAAAGAGCCTGGAAGATCCCAACACATTACGTGATGTCGGACTGGTGTTGATTCTCGTTTATTCAGTACTACTAGCTGTACTCAATAAGAGAATGAACTAGAAACATAGACTGTGTCACCGGCAGATAAGAACCATTCAGCACATCTCGTCTGCCTAATACTTCGGCTGTCAGAGTGGGGTGAGCCCCGCTGTGGTTGGCTGTGTGAGAGACAGCAGATAGTAACCTCGTGTGTATCTATTAAGATACATGTCAGGTTTACTTACAAAGACCGGGACATGTATTGAAGGAAGCAAGGGTTAAACAAGTTGGAATGTCGCTTTAATTAGTCCCTGGCCTTATCTCATATCTAGGATAGCCTTATACCTATCCCATGCATGCTTAAACTCCTTCACTGTATTAACCTATACCACTTCTACTGGATGACTATTCCATGCATCCACTACCCTCTCAGTAATGTAATACTTTCATTAGTCCCTGCCCTTATCTTATATCTAGGATAGCCTTATACCTATCCCATGCATGCTTAAACTCCTTCACTGTATTAACCTCTACCACTTCTACTGGAAGACTATTCCATGCATCCACTACCCTCTCAGTAATGTAATACTTTCATTAGTCCCTGCCCTTATCTTATATCTAGGATAGCCTTATACCTATCCCATGCATGCTTAAACTCCTTCACTGTATTAACCTCTACCACTTCTATTGGAAGACTATTCTATACATCCACTACCCTCTCAGTAATGTAATACTTTCATTAGTCCCTGACCTTATCTTATATCTAGGATAGCCTTATACCTATCCCATGCATGCTTAAACTCCTTCACTGTATTAACCTCTACCACTTCTACTGGAAGACTATTCCATGCACCCACTACCCTCTCAGTAATGTAATACTTTCATTAGTCCCTGGCCTTATCTTATATCTAGGATAGCCTTATACCTATCCCATGCATGCTTAAACTCCTTCACTGTATTAACCTCTACCACTTCTACTGGAAGACTATTCCATACATCCACTACCCTCTCAGTAAAGTAATACTTTCATTAGTCCCTGGCCTTATCTTATATCTAGGATAGCCTTATACCTATCCCACGCATGCTTAAACTCCTTCACTGTATTAACCTCTACCACTTCTACTGGAAGACTATTCCATACATCCACTACCCTCTCAGTAATGTAATACTTTCATTAGTCCCTGGCCTTATCTTATATCTAGGATAGCCTTATACCTATCCCACGCATGCTTAAACTCCTTCACTGTATTATCCTCTACCACTTCTACTGGAAGACTATTCCATACATCCACTACCCTCTCAGTAATGTAATACTTTCATTAGTCCCTGACCTTATCTTATATCTAGGATAGCCTTATACCTATCCCATGCATGCTTAAACTCCTTCACTGTATTAACCTCTACCACTTCTACTGGAAGACTATTCCATACATCCACTACCCTCTCAGTAATGTAATACTTCCATTAGTCCCTGGCCTTATCTTATATCTAGGATAGCCTTATACCTATCCCACGCATGCTTAAACTCCTTCACTGTATTAACCTCTACCACTTCTACTGGAAGACTATTCCATGTATCCACTACCCTCTCAGTAATGTAATACTTTCATTAGTCCCTGACCTTATCTTATATCTAGGATAGCCTTATACCTATCCCACGCATGCTTAAACTCCTTCACTGTATTACCCTCTACCACTTCTACTGGAAGACTATTCCATACATCCACTACCCTCTCAGTAAAGTAATACTTTCATTAGTCCCTGGTCTTATCTTATATCTAGGATAGCCTTATACCTATCCCATGCATGCTTAAACTCCTTCACTGCATTAACCTCTACCACTTCTACTGGAAGACTATTCCATACATCCACTACCCTCTCAGTAATGTTATACTTTCATTAGTCCCTGACCTTATCTTATATCTAGGATAGCCTTATACCTATCCCATGCATGCTTAAACTCCTTCACTGTATTACCCTCTACCACTTCTACTGGAAGACTATTCCATACATCCACTACCCTCTCAGTAATGTAATACTATCATTAGTCCCTGGCCTTATCTTATATCTAGGATAGCCTTATACCTATCCCATGCATGCTTAAACTCCTTCACTGTATTAACCTCTACCACTTCTACTGGAAGACTATTCCATACATCCACTACCCTCTCAGTAATGTAATACTTTCATTAGTCCCTGACCTTATCTTATATCTAGGATAGCCTTATACCTATCCCACGCATGCTTAAACTCCTTCACTGAATTAACCTCTACCACTTCTACTGGAAGACTATTCCATACATCCACTACCCTCTCAGTAATGTAATACTTTCATTAGACCCTGACCTTATCTTATATCTAGGATAGCCTTATACCTATCCCATGCATGCTTAAACTCCTTCACTGTATTAACCTCTACCACTTCTACTGGAAGACTATTCCATACATCCACTACCCTCTCAGTAATGTAATACTTTCATTAGACCCTGACCTTATCTTATATCTAGGATAGCCTTATACCTATCCCATGCATGCTTAAACTCCTTCACTGTATTAACCTCTACCACTTCTACTGGAAGACTATTCCATACAGCCACTACCCTCTCAGTAATGTAATACTTTCATTAGTCCCTGGCCTTATCTTATATCTAGGATAGCTTTATACCTATCCCATGCATGCTTAAACTCCTTCGCTGTATTAACCTCTACCACTTCTACTGGAAGACTATTCCATACATCCACTACCCTCTCAGTAATGTAATACTTTCATTAGTCCCTGGCCTTATCTTATATCTAGGATAGCTTTATACCTATCCCATGCATGCTTAAACTCCTTCGCTGTATTAACCTCTACCACTTCTACTGGAAGACTATTCCATACAGCCACTACCCTCTCAGTAATGTAATACTATCATTAGTCCCTGGCCTTATCTTATATCTAGGATATCCTTATACATATCTCATGTATGCTTAAACTCCTTCACTGTATTAACCTCTACCACTTCTACTGGAAGACTATTCCATGCATCCACTACCCTCTCAGTAATGTAATACTTTCATTAGTCCCTGGCCTTATCTTATATCTAGGATAGCCTTATACCTATCCCATGCATGCTTAAACTCCTTCACTGTATTAACCTCTACCACTTCTACTGGAAGACTATTCCATACATCCACTACCCTCTCAGTAATGTAATACTTTCATTAGTCCCTGGCCTTATCTTATATCTAGGATAGCCTTATACCTATCCCATGCATGCTTAAACTCCTTCACTGTATTAACCTCTACCACTTCTACTGGAAGACTATTCCATGCATCCACTACCCTCTCAGTAATGTAATACTTTCATTAGTCCCTGGCCTTATCTTATATCTATAATAGCCTTATACCTATCCCATGCATGCTTAAACTCCTTCACTGTATTAACCTCTACCACTTCTACTGGAAGACTATTCCATGCATCCACTACCCTCTCAGTAATGTAATACTTTCATTAGTCCCTGGCCTTATCTTATATCTAGGATAGCCTTATACCTATCCCATGCATGCTTAAACTCCTTCACTGTATTAACCTCTACCACTTCTACTGGAAGACTATTCCATGCATCCACTACCCTCTCAGTAATGTAATACTTTCATTAGTCCCTGGCCTTATCTTATATCTATAATAGCCTTATACCTATCCCATGCATGCTTAAACTCCTTCACTGTATTAACCTCTACCACTTCTACTGGAAGACTATTCCATGCATCCACTACCCTCTCAGTAAAGTAATCCTTTCATTAGTCCCTGGCCTTATCTTATATCGAGGATAGCCTTATACCTATCCCATGCATGCTTAAACTCCTTCACTGTATTAACCTCTACCACTTCTACTGGAAGACTATTTCATACATCCACTACCCTCTCAGTAAAGTAATACTTTCATTAGTCCCTGGCCTTATCTTATATCTAGGATCGCCTTATGCCTATCCCATGCATGCTTAAACTCCTTCACTGTATTACCCTCTACCACTTCTACTGGAAGACTATTCCATACATCCACTACCCTCTCAGTAATGTAATACTTTCATTAGTCCCTGACCTTATCTTATATCTAGGATAGCCTTATATCTATCCCATGCATGCTTAAACTCCTTCACTGTATTAACCTCTACCACTTCTACTGGAAGACTATTCCATACATCCACTACCCTCTCAGTATTGTAATACTTTCATTAGTCCCTGGCCTTATCTTATATCTACGATAGCCTTATACCTATCCCATACATGCTTAAACTCCCTCACTGTATTAACCTCTACCACTTCTACTGGAAGACTATTCCATACATCCACTACCCTCTCAGTAATGTAATACTTTCATTAGTCCCTGGCCTTATCTTATATCTAGGATAGCCTTATACCTATCCCATGCATGCTTAAACTCCTTCACTGTATTAACCTCTACCACTTCTACTGGAAGACTATTCCATACATCCACTACCCTCTCAGTAATGTAATACTTTCATTAGTCCCTGGCCTTATCTTATATCTAGGATAGCCTTATACCTATCCCATACATGCTTAAACTCCCTCACTGTATTAACCTCTACCACTTCTACTGGAAGACTATTCCATACATCCACTACCCTCTCATTAATGTAATACTTTCATTAGTCCCTGGCCTTATCTTATATCTAGGATAGCCTTATACCTATCCCATACATGCTTAAACTCCCTCACTGTATTAACCTCTACCACTTCTACTGGAAGACTATTCCATACATCCACTACCCTCTCAGTAAAGTAATACTTTCATTAGTCCCTGGCCTTATCTTATATCTAGGATAGCCTTATACCTATCCCATGCATGCTTAAACTCCTTCACTGTATTAACCTCTACCACTTCTACTGGAAGACTATTCCATACATCCACTACCCTCTCAGTAATGTAATACTTTCATTAGTCCCTGGCCTTATCTTATATCTACGATAGCCTTATACCTATCCCATACATGCTTAAACTCCCTCACTGTATTAACCTCTACCACTTCTACTGGAAGACTATTCCATACATCCACTACCCTCTCAGTAATGTAATACTTTCATTAGTCCCTGGCCTTATCTTATATCTAGGATAGCCTTATACCTATCCCATGCATGCTTAAACTCCTTCACTGTATTAACCTCTACCACTTCTACTGGAAGACTATTCCATACATCCACTACCCTCTCAGTAATGTAATACTTTCATTAGTCCCTGGCCTTATCTTATATCTAGGATAGCCTTATACCTATCCCATACATGCTTAAACTCCCTCACTGTATTAACCTCTACCACTTCTACTGGAAGACTATTCCATACATCCACTACCCTCTCAGTAATGTAATACTTTCATTAGTCCCTGGCCTTATCTTATATCTAGGATAGCCTTATACCTATCCCATACATGCTTAAACTCCCTCACTGTATTAACCTCTACCACTTCTACTGGAAGACTATTCCATACATCCACTACCCTCTCAGTAAAGTAATACTTTCATTAGTCCCTGGCCTTATCTTATATCTAGGATAGCCTTATACCTATCCCATGCATGCTTAAACTCCTTCACTGTATTAACCTCTACCACTTTTACTGGAAGACTATTCCATACATCCACTACCCTCTCAGTAATGTAATACTTTCATTAGTCCCTGGCCTTATCTTATATCTAGGATAGCTGTATACCTATCCCATACATGCTTAAACTCCTTCACTGTATTAACCTCTACCACTTCTACTGGAAGGCTATTCCATACATCCACTACCCTCTCAGTAATGTAATACTTTCATTAGTCCCTGACCTTATCTTATATCTAGGATAGCCTTATACCTATCCCATGCATGCTTAAACTCCTTCACTGTATTAACCTCTACCACTTCTACTGGAAGACTATTCCATGCATCCACTACCCTCTCAGTAAAGTAATACTTTCATTAGTCCCTGGCCTTATCTTATATCTAGGATAGCCTTATACCTATCCCATGCATGCTTAAACTCCTTCACTGTATTAACCTCTACCACTTCTACTGGAAGACTATTCCATACATCCACTACCCTCTCATTAATGTAATACTTTCATTAGTCCCTCATCTTATCTTATATCTAGGATAGCCTTATACCTCTCCCATGCATGCTTAAACTCCTTCACTGTATTAACCTCTACCACTTCTACTGGAAGACTATTCCATACATCCACTACCCTCTCATTAATGTAATACTTTCATTAGTCCCTGACCTTATCTTATATCTAGGATAGCCTTATACCTATCCCATGCATGCTTAAACTCCCTCACTGTATTCCCCTCTTTTATTACTTTTTTTAAAAGTTATATATTTATTGGCATTTTACCGAAAATACAAAGTGCATTAATACAGCAATTTGCGATTGTTATTTGTGTTTGGTAGGTAAACCTTATTATTCGAACTGGAAAAGTATATAAACAGACACAACTTTCACATCAATAGTGAGTTATAGCTTAATAGTGTAAGGAAAAAGTGCAAAAGATAATAGATTTGCACTGTGAAAGAGCGTATTCAGAATCCGAGCAGCCAGATTATGAAAGTTTAGGAGCCATGTGAGGGTGGATGTGTGACCAAACTGAGAGAGGTAAGGCTTGTCTGCAAACATCAATCTAAACAAGTTGTGGTTAGAGACCTGTAAATGGTATGAGAAACAATGAAAGAGGAGCCGCCCATAAGTCAGTAGATAACGACTGTGTCGGAAGTACATTCAAAATGAGATTATGGCTTCTCGTATTTTGGAGTGAGGTACTGCACTATGGGGAATGGATAAAAACACAGTCATACATGTCACGGTCTGTGTAGGTGAAGGTGTAATATCTCTCTCAGACCAGTTTAAATGAACTTCCAGTATATAACAAATGCATCGTTAGATTTACAGAAATAAGTAAACCCATCAGAAATGGCAGTTATTACAGGGGGAATAGGAAGAGGAAAGGAATAAGTGTAGTATAAAAGTAGGTAATGGAGTAAAGGGAGGAACTGGGAAATATGCCTCCAGGGAGAAAGCACCTGTACCTTCAAAAGACGGCTGTAAAAAAAAAGGACCGAACACCACTCCAGGAGGGCCGTCGGTCTAGTAAACAGAGTATCCGGATAGACCGTGTGACAGGGAACTTAGTGCTCCACATGTCCATGGGAAATCTTCATAGGCAGCAAAAGGAAACTCCATTCACTGAGCATCTAGTTGGTCCTGGATCGCCCGAGTCGTCCTGTGTAGTTGGCATAGGAGGAATATCCAAGTCTCTCTGGAAAGAAGTTATATCAGCTGGATCCACAATAGAAAGTTGCTTGTCTCCTCTGGTGACTGTTAATGAGGTTGGAAGGCCTCAGTGGTATCGGGTGCGTAAGTGAGTTGTTACGGTCGAAATCGATCGTCTTGTGGCAAATCCTCGTAAAGTTGGATATATCCACCGTAGGATATAGGCCGTAGATTCCGGGGGGGTTTTAAGAATGTTATTTTATCGGCCACGGTGGGGAGTCAGATAACTATATCCCGGGGCGCGTCTCGTGGGGCTCTTCCAGCTTTGCGGAACTTTCTGTTTTCAGGTTGGGTCGCAGTTGAAGTAGATGGCTCTGCAGGTAAGAGCAGAGTGTGATGGGCCCAATCGCCCCCTCCGAGTCTGTGTGGTCCTGTTTGTGGGCAGCTACCGTCACAGTAGCCTTCTGCGGCCTTACAAGTAAGGCGCCGAAATCCCTGCTAGTAGAGATCTGTACCGGGTCTTTTTGGGGCTTCTGTCGCCCCATCTAGGTAAGTATTTTTGTAGTTCGGCCGGTGTGGCCATCAGTTATTGCTTGTTGCACACTGGTCATGCATGGACACACGTCCGTGTGATCCCTGGGTGGGTTGGAAGGAGATGAACATTTCACCTCTCCAATTTAGCTGTACATTATATAGGGGACAGACATGCTGAGTTTCCTCCCCTGCTAAGCAGACTGTCCCTGCACAATTACCAATTCAATTGATGATATGAAATGAACCAAAGAAGAAGATGATATATACAACCCAAGGGAAGTATAGGGACAGAGCGCCTATAAGTGAAAACAAATATAATACAATAATATACAAACCCAAATATTGATAAATACTGAAACGGAGATTTTGATTTTCCTGTAAAAAGTCTTCTGGCATATGCCGGAGAGTGCACTACTATGAACTAATAAAAGGATAATTAGGTAGCCGCTAGTCTTATGTAACTCACAGTGGAACAACACTGCAGAGAAAACAGAAAGAAAAATGCATACAAAAAATAAAGACAGCGCTATATAAGCAAAAAACGACCAGAAAAGGACTGTATTTAAATAAAAAACCACTATGAAACACAAGGATAAAGGGTATAAAAATCTTATAAATTTAATACATATAGCAAACAAACAAAAATAAATCCACCATATAAGAGTGGTGGAAACACAAGATACACGTACACTATATACAGTAAAATGAACACAATCAATAATATATAAATCCAAATAAAAACATAAGAGGGGGACTGTGAATCCAAAAAGAAAGCGAGAGAGAGCCTGGCCTGGTCTTCTGCAAAAATAGAGGGACGCCAAAAAGGGAACTTCTTCAGCCTTTGGCGTCCAGCTCTCTCGCTTTCTTTTTGGATTCACAGGCCCCCTCTCTGAGTCCAGTATTGTCTCGGGTGGATCACTAGGTGTGGATCAATTCACATACTTACTACTTCCCCCTTTGTTTTTTTTATTGACTTTTATGTTTTTATTTGGATTTATATATTATTGATTGTGTTCATTTTACTGTATATAGTCTACGTGTATCTTGTGTTTCCACCACTCTTATATGGTGGATTTATTTTTGTTTGTTTGCTATATGTATTAAATTTATAATATTTTTATACCCTTTATCCTTGTGTTTCATAGTGGTTTTTTATTTAAATACAGTCCTTTTCTGATCGTTTTTTTTGCTTATATAGCGCTTTCTTTTTTGTATGCTGATATTCACCGTTTAGTGAATAGCTCCCTATCTCCTCTAGTTGTGATAGGTAGGTGATAACCCTACATTTTCGTAACAGACTATAAAAAAAGATAAAAGATTTTACCAGTAATATTGTAAAATATGACGACCGTGATTAATTAAAACCAGAATGTGAAAGGCTTTGAATGTGCTCTGTGTGAAGACAATAAAATCGTTAATTTATTTTAAAAAAAGCATTGCGTCCAGTTGTGGTCCATTTTAAAATAAATTAAAATATTTAACCCTTTAGTGACACAGGCTGTTTTTACACTTCTGCAGTGTTTGTGTCTAGCTGTAATTTTCCTCTCATTCAGTGCACCCACACATATTTCATACTGCTTTTATCGCCATAAGTAGGGCTTTCTTAAGATTATTTTCATCATATATTGCAATTTATTATTACAATTTCATAAAATATGATGGGAAATTGAAAAAAAAAAAAAAAAACTTTTACACGATTGAATGGTGATATAGATCCCATCTAAACAGTTTCTAATATTTGTCCTGAGTAATAGCCAATGTTTACATGTTTTCTTTGCAAGTTATAGGGCAATAACCAAAAGTAGCATTTTTTGAGTTGTAATGCTGCTGACAGCCGCTAGAGGCAGTCTTACAACTACATCAGAGCGACTGTATAAGCACCAGAGAGGGGGTCGTTCAGTGTTGGCAAGGGTATTGAAGATTTTTCTCAGCAGCAAATTAGCCTGTCTTATAGAGATCTAATAGATAAATTCTGTTCAGTCAGAGCATCTGTGACGGAAGCCTCATCACAGACTATGGGTATGACCCGGCATTGAGACAGTACTTTCCCTATTACCACTTGTGGCGTTTGGCTCCTGGGAAATATTCAGTAACTTTGCAATACTCTGTTGGTTGTCCCATGTTGTCCCTGGTTCCCTGTTCACCCAGCCTGTCCCTTCTCAGTGCCTTTAATAAATGGGTGTCTGACTCATCCCATTGAATGTTAATTGATGGGTGTCTGACTCATCCCATTGGATGTGAATTGATGGGTGTCTGACTCATCCCATTGAATGTTAATTGATGGGTGTCTGACTCATCCCATTGAATGTTAATTGACGAGTGTCTGACTCATCCCATTGAATGTGAATTGATGAGTGTCTGACTCATCCCATTGAATGTTAATTGATGGGTGTCTGACTCATCCCATTGAATGTTAATTGACGAGTGTCTGACTCATCCCATTGAATGTGAATTGATGAGTGTCTGACTCATCCCATTGAATGTTAATTGATGGGTGTCTGACTCATCCCGTTGAATGTTAATTGATGGGTGTCTGACTCATCCCATTGGATGTGAATTGATGAGTGTCTGACTCATCCCGATGGATGTGAATTGATGGGGGTCTGACTCATCCCATTGGATGTGAATTGATGGGGGTCTGACTCATCCCATTGGATGTGAATTGATGGGGGTCTGACTCATCCCATTGGATGTGAATTGATGGGGGTCTGACTCATCCCCTTGAATGTTAATTGATGGGTGTCTGACTCATCCCGTTGGATGTGACTTGATGGGTGTCTGACTCCTCCCATTGGATGTGAATTGATGGGGGTCTGACTCATCCCATTGGATGTGAATTGATGGGGGTCTGACTCATCCCATTGGATGTGAATTGATGGGTGTCTGACTCATCCCGTTGGATGTGACTTGATGGGTGTCTGACTCATCCCATTGGATGTGAATTGATGGGTGTCTGACTCATCCCGTTGGATGTGAATTGATGGGTGTCTGACTCATCCCGTTGGATGTGACTTGATGGGTGTCTGACTCATCCCGTTGGATGTGACTTGATGGGTGTCTGACTCATCCCATTGGATGTGACTTGATGGGTGTCTGACTCATCCCATTGGATGTGACTTGATGGGTGTCTGACTCCTCCCATTGGATGTGAATTGATGGGGGTCTGACTCATCCCGTTGAATGTTAATTGATGGGTGTCTGACTCATCCCGTTGAATGTTAATTGATGGGTGTCTGACTCATCCCGTTGAATGTTAATTGATGGGTGTCTGACTCATCCCGTTGAATGTTAATTGATGGGTGTCTGACTCATCCCATTGGATGTGAATTGATGGGTGTCTGACTCATCCCATTGGATGTGAATTGATGGGTGTCTGACTCATCCCATTGGATGTGACTTGATGGGTGTCTGACTCATCCCATTGGATGTGAATTGATGGGTGTCTGACTCATCCCCATTGGATGTGAATTGATGGGTGTCTGACTCATCCCATTGGATGTGACTTGATGGGTGTCTGACTCATCCCATTGGATGTGAATTGATGGGTGTCTGACTCATCCCCATTGGATGTGAATTGATGTGTGTCTGACTCATCCCATTGGATGTGAATTGATGGGTGTCTGACTCATCCCATTGGATGTGAATTGATGGGTGTCTGACTCATCCCGTTGGATGTGAATTGATGGGTGTCTGACTCATCCCGTTGGATGTGAATTGATGGGTGTCTGACTCATCCCGTTGGATGTGACTTGATGGGTGTCTAAATCATCCCATTGGATGTGACTTGATGGGTGTCTGACTCCTCCCATTGGATGTGAATTGATGGGGGTCTGACTCATCCCATTGGATGTGAATTGATGGGTTTCTGACTCATCCCATTGGATGTGACTTGATGGGTGTCTGACTCATCCCATTGGATGTGAATTGATGGGTGTATGACTCATCCCATTGAATGTGAATTGATGGGTGTCTGACTCATCCCATTGAATGTGAATTGATGGGTGTCTGACTCATCCCATTGAATGTGAATTGATGGGTGTCTGACTCATCCCATTGAATGTGAATTGATGGGTGTCTGACTCATCCTAATGGATGTGACTTGATGGGTGTCTGACTGATCCCATTGGATGTGAATTGAGGGTGTCTGACTCATCCCATTTGATGTGAATTGAGGGGTGTCTGACTCATCCCGTTGGATGTGAATTGATGGGTGTCTGACTCATCCCGTTGGATGTGAATTGATGGGTGTCTGACTGATCCCATTGGATGTGAATTGAGGGGTGTCTGACTCATCCCATTGGATGTGAATTTATGGGTGTCTGACTCATCCCGTTGGATGTGAATTGATGGGTGTCTGACTCATCCCGTTGGATGTGAATTGATGGGTGTCTGACTGATCCCATTGGATGTGAATTGATGGGCGTCTGACTCATCCCATTGGATGTGAATTTATGGGTGTCTGACTCATCCCATTGGATGTGAATTGATGGGTGTCTGACTCATCCCATTGTTCTGCTGCAAAGTTAATCTAATTATATTTTGCTCGTTATATGTTAATTCCTAGTTCTATTCTTCCTGGTAAAACACTATGTAAATAAATAAATAAATCCAACAGGTTTCCCATTTTACTTTTTATACCAATGTTATCTATTTGTTCTTCTTTTCCTAGTTTGTTTATTAGTATAAAGATTTATATTATGTGAATATTGTGCATTTGTTCTCAGATGGCAAAACCAGAGATTCAAAGAAGAAATCCAGAGATCCAACTGCTAAACTCACGAGTAAAAGGTCAGTCACAGGTTATTTAATCTCCTGGGACTTTCAGTCGCCCCCAGATATTTACCCTTAAATTAAATCCTTTAATTATTGGAAAGTCTGATACTATTTGCCGACAGACAGTAACCTGCAGAATGAGTCACCAAGTCCCTGTGTGTTATCATTCAATAGTTCAGCTATTAATGTCAGTTTTTTGCTGTTCACTTGTCAGTTCAGTTTTTGTGAATAGACCCTTAAATAGATGTTTAATCTAATCAGGTGATGCAGAGGTGAGGAGCATGCAAAGATTCAGATTAACACTGTACTTTTTCTGCAGAGAAAAGTCAGCTTCCAGATCCAAATCAGAGAAACCACGTCACGAGGAGCAGGACGGAGAAACTCTGAATGGCTTATCAGTCGCGAAAAAGGCAGAAACAGGTAACAAATATTGGAAATTACAGGTCTGTCCCTCCCCCGACACAGACAGGAGGAGCTATGAGTCTGTCCCTCCCCTGCAGGGCGACACAGACAGGAGGAGATAGGAGTCTGCCCCTCCCCCTGCAGGGCGACACAGACAGGAGGAGATAGGAGTCTGTCCCTCCCCCTGCAGGGCGACACAGACAGAAGGAGCTAGGAGTCTGTCCCTCCCCCTGCGGGGTGACACAGACAGGGGGAGCTAGGAGTCTGTCTCTCCCCCTGCGACACAGACAGGAGGAGCTAGGAGTCTCTCCCTCCCCCTGCGGGGCGACACAGAGAGAAGGAGCTAGGAGTCTGTCTCTCCCCCTGCAGGGTGACACAGACAGGAGGAGCTAGGAGTCTGTCCCTCCCCCTGCAGGGTGACACAGACAGGAGGAGCTAGGTGTCTGTCCCTCCCCCTGCAGGGCGACACAGACAGGAGGAGCTAGGAGTCTGACCCTCCCCCTCCAGGGCGACACAGACAGAAGGAGCTAGGAGTCTGTCCCTCCCACTGCAGGGTGACACAGACAGGAGGAGCTAGGAGTCTGCCCCTCCCACTCACGGTTATCACTGACAGGAGGAGCTATGAGTCTGTCCCTCCCCCTGCAGGGCGACACAGACAGGAGGAGCTAGGAGTCTGTCCCTCCCCCTGCGACTCAGACAGGAGGAGCTAGGAGTCTGTCCCTCCCCCTGCAGGGTGACACAGACAGGAGGAGCTAGGAGTCTGTCCCTCCCCCTGCGGGGTGACACAGACAGGAGGAGCTAGGAGTCTGTCCCTCCCCCCTGCGGGGCGACAGACAGGAGGAGCTAGGAGTCTGTCCCTCCCCCTGCAGGGCGACACAGACAGGAGGAGCTAGGAGTCTGTCCCTCCCCCTGCAGGGTAACAGACAGGACTAGCTGCGAGTCTGTCCCTCCCCCTGCAGGGCGACACAGACAGGACTAGCTACGAGTCTGTCCCTCCCCCTGCAGGGCGACACAGACAGGAGGAGCTAGGATTCTGTCCCTCCCCTTGCAGGGTGACACAGACAGGAGGAGCTAGGAGTCTGTCCCTCCCCCTGCAGGGTTACACAGACAGGAGGAGCTAGGAGTCTGTCCCTCCCCCTGCAGGGTGACACAGACAGGAGGAGCTAGGAGTCTGTCCCTCCCCCTGCAGGGTGACACAGACAGGAGGAGCTAGGAGTCTGTCCCTCCCCTTGCAGGGTGACACAGACAGGAGGAGCTAGGAGTCTGTCCCTCCCCCTGCGACACAGACAGGAGGAGCTAGGAGTCTGTCCCTCCCCCTGCAGGGCGACACAGACAGGAGGAGCTAGGAGTCTGTCCCTCCCCCTGCAGGGTGACACAGACAGGAGGAGCTAGGAGTCTGTCCCTCCCCCTGCAGGGCGACACAGACAGGAGGAGCTAGGAGTCTGTCCCTCCCCCTGCAGGGTGACACAGACAGGAGGAGCTAGGAGTCTGTTCCTCCCCCCTGCAGGGTGACACAGACAGGAGGAGCTAGGAGTCTGTCCCTCCCCTTGCAGGGTGACACAGACAGGAGGAGCTAGGAGTCTGTCCCTCCCCTTGCAGGGTGACACAGACAGGAGGAGCTAGGAGTCTGTCCCTCCCCTTGCAGGGTGACACAGACAGGAGGAGCTAGGAGTCTGTCCCTCCCCTGCGAACCAGACAGGAGGAGCTAGGAGTCTGTCCCTCCCCTGCGACACAGACAGGAGGAGCTAGGAGTCTGTCCCTCCCCCTGCAGGGTGACACAGACAGGAGGAGCTAGGAGTCTGTCCCTCCCGCTGCAGGGTGACACAGACAGGAGGAGCTAGGAGTCTGTCCCTCCCCCTGCAGGGCGACACAGACAGGAGGAGCTAGGAGTCTGTCCCTCCCCCTGCAGGGCGACACAGACAGAAGGAGCTAGGAGTCTGTCCCTCCCCCTGCGGGGTGACACAGACAGGAGGAGCTAGGAGTCTGTCCCTCCCCCTGCGGGGTGACACAGACAGGAGGAGCTAGGAGTCTGTCCCTCCCCCTGTGACACAGACAGGAGGAGCTAGGAGTCTGTCCCTCCCCCTGTGACACAGACAGGAGGAGCTAGGAGTCTGTCCCTCCCCCTGCAGGGTGACACAGACAGGAGGAGCTAGGAGTCTGTCCCTCCCCCTGCAGGGTGACACAGACAGGAGGAGCTAGGAGTCTGTCCCTCCCCCTGTGACACAGACAGGAGGAGCTAGGAGTCTGTCCCTCCCCCTGTGACACAGACAGGAGGAGCTAGGAGTCTGTCCCTCCCCCTGCAGGGTGACACAGACAGGAGGAGCTAGGAGTCTGTCCCTCCCCCTGCAGGGCGACACAGACAGTGCACTGATGTGCTGAAGGGTTCTTATGATGGATGTTTCCATGTCTCTGCTAGATCACTGTGTGGCCTGGGTGCAGTGCTGTGAGGAGAGCTGCCGGAAATGGAGAAAGCTGGGGGAAGACACAGACCCTTCAGTCTTAAGTGATAATTGGTCTTGTGAACAGAATCCAGGTACTCACTGCCTTGCTAGTCCTGCCCTGCTCGCTCTCTGATATTCCTGTACTGACCCCACACACAGCTCTGTCACTGCCTTACTAGTCCTGCCCTGCTCGCTCTCTGATATTCCTGTACTGACCCCACACACAGCTCTGTCACTGCCTTACTAGTCCTGCCCTGCTCGCTCTCTGATATTCCTGTACTGACCCCACACACAGCTCTGTCACTGCCTTACTAGTCCTGCCCTGCTCGCTCTCTGATATTCCTGTACTGACCCCACACACAGCTCTGTCACTGCCTTACTAGTCCTGCCCTGCTCGCTCTCTGATATTCCTGTACTGACCCCACACACAGCTCTGTCACTGCCTTACTAGTCCTGCCCTGCTCGCTCTCTGATATTCCTGTACTGACCCCACACACAGCTCTGTCACTGCCTTACTAGTCCTGCCCTGCTCGCTCTCTGATATTCCTGTACTGACCCCACACACAGCTCTGTCACTGCCTTACTAGTCCTGCCCTGCTCGCTCTCTGATATTCCTGTACTGACCCCACACACAGCTCTGTCACTGCCTTACTAGTCCTGCCCTGCTCGCTCTCTGATATTCCTGTACTGACCCCACACACAGCTCTGTCACTGCCTTACTAGTCCTGCCCTGCTCGCTCTCTGATATTCCTGTACTGACCCCACACACAGCTCTGTCACTGCCTTACTAGTCCTGCCCTGCTCGCTCTCTGATATTCCTGTACTGACCCCACACACAGCTCTGTCACTGCCTTACTAGTCCTGCCCTGCTCGCTCTCTGATATTCCTGTACTGACCCCACACACAGCTCTGTCACTGCCTTACTAGTCCTGCCCTGCTCGCTCTCTGATATTCCTGTACTGACCCCACACACAGCTCTGTCACTGCCTTACTAGTCCTGCCCTGCTCGCTCTCTGATATTCCTGTACTGACCCCACACACAGCTCTGTCACTGCCTTACTAGTCCTGCCCTGCTCGCTCTCTGATATTCCTGTACTGACCCCACACACAGCTCTGTCACTGCCTTACTAGTCCTGCCCTGCTCGCTCTCTGATATTCCTGTACTGACCCCACACACAGCTCTGTCACTGCCTTACTAGTCCTGCCCTGCTCGCTCTCTGATATTCCTGTACTGACCCCACACACAGCTCTGTCACTGCCTTACTAGTCCTGCCCTGCTCGCTCTCTGATATTCCTGTACTGACCCCACACACAGCTCTGTCACTGCCTTACTAGTCCTGCCCTGCTCGCTCTCTGATATTCCTGTACTGACCCCACACACAGCTCTGTCACTGCCTTACTAGTCCTGCCCTGCTCGCTCTCTGATATTCCTGTACTGACCCCACACACAGCTCTGTCACTGCCTTACTAGTCCTGCCCTGCTCGCTCTCTGATATTCCTGTACTGACCCCACACACACAGCTCTGTCACTGCCTTACTAGTCCTGCCCTGCTTCCTCTCTGCTATTCCTGTACTGACCCCACACACACAGCTCTGTCACTGCCTTACTAGTCCTGCCCTGCTTCCTCTCTGCTATTCCTGTACTGACCCCACACACACAGCTCTGTCACTGCATCTCCATCCTGCCCTGCTCCCTCTCTGTTATTCCTGTACTGACCCCACACACACAGCTCTGTCACTGCACCTCCATCCTGCCCTGCAGCTCTCTCTGCTATTCCTGTACTGACCCCACACACACAGCTCTGTCACTGCACCTCCATCCTGCCCTGCTCCCTCTCTGCTATACCTGTACTGACCCCACACACACACAGCTCTGTCACTGCTCCTCCATCCTGCCCTGCTCCCTCTCTGCTATACCTGTACTGACCCCACACACACACAGCTCTGTCACTGCACCTCCATCCTGCCCTGCTCCCTCTCTGCTATTCCTGTACTGACCCCACACACACAGCTCTGTCACTGCAACTCCATCCTGCCCAGCAGCCCTCTTTGCTATTCCTGTTCTGACCCCACACACACAGCTCTGTCACTGCACCTCCATCCTGCCCTGCTCCCTCTCTGCTATTCCTGTACTGACCCCACACACACAGCACTGTCACTAAACCTCCATACTGCCCTGCTCACCTCTCTGCTATTCCTGTACTGACCCCACACACACACAGCTCTGTCACTGCACCTCCATCCTGCCCTGCAGCCCTCCTGCTATTCCTGTACTGACCCCACACACACAGCTCTCTCACTGCACCTCCATCCTGCCCTGCTCACTCTCTGCTATTCCTGTACTGACCCCACACAGACAGCTCTGTCACTGCACCTCCTTCCTGCCCTGCTCCCTCTCTGCTATTCCTGTACTGACCCCACACACACAGCTCTGTCACTGCACCTCCATCCTGCCCTGCTCCCTCTCTGCTATTCCTGTACTGACCCCACACACACAGCTGTCACTGCACCTCCATCCTGCCCTGCTCCCTCTCTGCTATACCTGTACTGACCCCTCACACACAGCTCTGTCACTGCACCTCCATCCTGCCCTGCAGCCCTCTCTGCTATTCCTGTACTGACCCCACACACACAGCTCTGTCACTGCACCTCCATCCTGCCCTGCTCGCTCTCTGCTATACCTGTACTGACCCCACACACACACAGCTCTATCACTGCACCTCCATCCTGCCCTGCTCCCTCTCTGCTATACCTGTACTGACCCCACACACACACAGCTCTGTCACTGCACCTCCATCCTGCCCTGCAGCCCTCTTTGCTATTCCTGTACTGACCCCACACAGACAGCTCTGTCACTGCACCTCCATCCTGCCCTGCTCCCTCTCTGCTATTCCTGTACTGACCCCACACAGACAGCTCTGTCACTGCACCTCCATCCTGCCCTGCTCCCTCTCTGCTATTCCTGTACTGACCCCACACACACAACTCTGTCACTGTACCTCCATCCTGCCATGCAGCCCTCTCTGCTATTCCTGTACTGACCCCCACACACTACTTCTCACGGCACTGTCATCCTGCTGTTCTGACCTCTGCTCCCATACAGATGTGTCATATAACAGCTGTGCAGTTCCAGAAGAAACCTGGTCAGACTGTGAAAATGAAGTTATTTATGCTTCGTATATACCTGGCTCGATAGTGTGGGCGAAGCAGCATGGCTATCCCTGGTGAGAGACTTTTATCATACTCCTCTCTCTTGGGGCAAAATACGTGCAGCAAAACTGGGATGTCCAACAATGGCCACAGGATCAGTGACAGTCTGTCACTATCAGTTACATAATATTACTGCATCTCACAGAGTGTCATCAGACAGACCAGTCCCACACTTACTAGTAACTCTCTATAACATGTCATTTTATATTACGTGTTACACACACTGTGTCACTATCAGTTACATGCTAATACTGCATCTCACACAGTGTCATCAGACAGACCAGTCACACACTTACTAGTAACTCTCTATAACATGTCATTTTATATTATGTGTTACACACACTGTGTCACTATCAGTTACATGCTAATACCTCATCTCACACAGAGTCATCAGACAGACCAGTCACACACTTACTAGTAACTCTATATAACATGTCATTTGATATTACCTGCTACACACGGTGTCACTATCAGTTACATGCTAATACTGCATCTCACACAGTGTCATCAGACAGACCAGTCACACACTTACTAGTAACTCTCTATAACATGTCATTTTATATTACGTGCTACACACACTGTGTCACTATCAGTTACATGCTATTACTGCATCTCACACAGTGTCATCAGACAGACCAGTCACACACTTACTAGTAACTCTCTATAACATGTCATTTTATATTACGTGCTACACACACTGTGTCACTATCAGTTACATGTTAATACTGCATCTCACACAGTGTCATCAGACAGACCAGTCACACACTTACTAGTAACTCTCTATAACATGTCATTTTATATTATGTGTTACACACACTGTGTCACTATCAGTTACATGCTAATACCTCATCTCACACAGTGTCATCAGACAGACCAGTCACACACTTACTAGTAACTCTATATAACATGTCATTTTATATTACCTGCTACACACACTGTGTCACTATCAGTTACATACTAATACTGCATCTCACACAGTGTCATCAGACAGACCAGTCACACACTTACTAGTAACTCTCTATAACATGTCATTTTATATTACCTGCTACACACACTGTGTCACTATCAGTTACATGCTAATACTGCATCTCACACAGTGTCATCAGACAGACCAGTCCCACACTTACTAGTAACTCTCTATAACATGTCATTTTATATTACGTGTTACACACACTGTGTCACTATCAGTTACATGCTAATACTGCATCTCACACAGTGTCATCAGACAGACCAGTCCCACACTTACTAGTAACTCTCTATAACATGTCATTATATATTACGTGCTACACACACTGTGTCACTATCAGTTACATGTTAATACTGCATCTCACACAGTGTCATCAGACAGACTAGTCACACACTTACTAGTAACTCTCTATAACATGTCATTTTATATTACCTGCTACACACACTGTGTCACTATCAGTTACATGCTAGTACTGCATCTCACACAGTGTCATCAGACAGACCAGTCACACACTTACTAGTATCTCTCTATAACATGTCATTTTATATTACGTGTTACACACACTGTGTCACTATCAGTTACATGCTAATACTGCATCTCACACAGTGTCATCAGACAGACCAGTCACACACTTACTAGTAACTCTCTATAACATGTCATTTTATATTATGTGTTACACACACTGTGTCACTATCAGTTTCCTGCTAATACTGCATCTCACACAGTGTCATCAGACAGACCAGTCACACACTTACTAGTAACTCTCTATAACATGTCATTTTATATTACCTGCTACACACACTGTGTCACTATCAGTTACATGCTATTACTGCATCTCACACAGTGTCATCAGACAGACCAGTCACACACTTACTAGTAACTCTCTATAACATGTAATTTTATATTACCTGCTACACACACTGTCACTATCAGTTACATGTTAATACTGCATCTCACACAGTGTCATCAGACAGACCAGTCACACACTTACTAGTAACTCTCTATAACATGTCATTTTATATTACCTACTACACACACTGTGTCACTATCAGTTACATGTTAATACTGCATCTCACACAGTGTCATCAGACAGACCAGTCACACACTTACTAGTAACTCTCTATAACATGTCATTTTATATTACGTGTTACACACACTGTGTCACTATCAGTTACATGCTAATACTGCATCTCACACAGTGTCATCAGACAGACCAGTCACACACTTACTAGTAACTCTCTATAACATGTCATTTTATATTACCTGCTACACACACTGTGTCACTATCAGTTACATGCTAATACTGCATCTCACACAGTGTCATCAGACAGACCAGTCACACACTTACTAGTAACTCTCTATAACATGTCATTTTATATTACCTGCTACACACACTGTGTCACTATCAGTTACATGTTAATACTGCATCTCACACAGTGTCATCAGACAGACCAGTCACACACTTACTAGTAACTCTCTATAACATGTCATTTTATATTACCTGCTACACACACTGTGTCACTATCAGTTACATGTTAATACTGCATCTCACACAGTGTCATCAGACAGACCAGTCACACACTTACTAGTAACTCTCTATAACATGTCATTTTATATTACGTGTTACACACACTGTGTCACTATCAGTTTCATGCTAATACTGCATCTCACACAGTGTCATCAGACAGACCAGTCACACACTTACTAGTAACTCTCTATAACATGTCATTTTATATTACGTGCTACACACACTGTGTCACTATCAGTTACATGTTAATACTGCATCTCACACAGTGTCATCAGACAGACCAGTCACACACTTACTAGTAACTCTCTATAACATGTCATTTTATATTACCTGCTACACACACTGTGTCACTATAAGTTACATGCTAATGCTGCATCTCACACAGTGTCATCAGACAGACCAGTCACACACTTACTAGTAACTCTCTATAACATGTCATTTTATATTACGTGCTACACACACTGTGTCACTATCAGTTACATGCTAATACTGCATCTCACACAGTTTCATCAGACAGACCAGTCACACACGTACTACTAACTCTCTATAACATGTCATTTTATATTATGTGTTACACACACTGTGTCACTATCAGTTTCATGCTAATACTGCATCTCACACAGTGTCATCAGACAGACCAGTCACACACTTACTAGTAACTCTCTATAACATGTCATTTTATATTACGTGCTACACACACTGTGTCACTATCAGTTACATGTTAATACTGCATCTCACACAGTGTCATCAGACAGACCAGTCACACACTTACTAGTAACTCTCTATAACATGTCATTTTATATTACGTGTTACACACACTGTGTCACTATCAGTTTCATGCTAATACTGCATCTCACACAGTGTCATCAGACAGACCAGTCACACACTTACTAGTAACTCTCTATAACATGTCATTTTATATTACCTGCTACACACACTGTGTCACTATCAGTTACATGCTATTACTGCATCTCACACAGTGTCATCAGACAGACCAGTCACACACTTACTAGTAACTCTCTATAACATGTCATTTTATATTACGTGCTACACACACTGTGTCACTATCAGTTACATGCTAATACTGCATCTCACACAGTGTCATCAGACAGACCAGTCACACACTTACTAGTAACTCTCTATAACATGTCATTTTATATTACGTGCTACACACACTGTGTCACTATCAGTTACATGCTAATACTGCATCTCACACAGTGTCATCAGACAGACCAGTCACACACTTACTAGTAACTCTCTATAACATGTCATTTAATATTACGTGCTACACACACTGTGTCACTATCAGTTACATGTTAATACTGCATCTCACACAGTGTCATCAGACAGACCAGTCACACACTTACTAGTAACTCTCTATAACATGTCATTTTATATTACCTGCTACACACACTGTGTCACTATCAGTTACATGCTAATACTGCATCTCACACAGTGTCATCAGACAGACCAGTCACACACTTACTAGTAACTCTCTATAACATGTCATTTTATATTACCTGCTACACACACTGTATCACTATCAGTTACATGCTAATACTGCATCTCACACAGTGTCATCAGACAGACCAGTCCCACACTTACTTGTAACTCTCTATAACATGTCATTTTATATTACGTGTTACACACACTGTGTCACTATCAGTTACATGCTAATACTGCATCTCACACAGTGTCATCAGACAGACCAGTCACACACTTACTACTAACTCTCTATAACATGTCATTTTATATTATGTGTTACACACACTGTGTCACTATCAGTTACATGCTATTACTGCATCTCACACAGTGTCATCAGACAGACCAGTCACACACTTACTAGTAACTTACTATAACATGTCATTTTATATTACGTGTTACACACACTGTGTCACTATCAGTTACATGTTAATACTGCATTCATGTGACATTCATGTGAAATGCCCATTGTGTGATTGGCATTCATGTGACATGTGCTGCGCTGTGTGATTGGCATTCATGTGAAATGTGCTGCGGTGTGTGATTGGCATTCATGTGAAATGTGCTGCGCTGTGTGATTGGCATTCATGTGAAATGTGCTGCGGTGTGTGATTGGAATTCAAGTGAAATGTGCTGCGCTGTGTGATTGGCATTCATGTGAAATGTGGTGCAGTGTGTGATTGGCATTCATGTGAAATGTGCTGCAGTGTGTGATTGGCATTCATGTGAAATGTGCTGCAGTGTGTGATTAGCATTCATGTGAAATGTGCTGCGGTGTGTGATTGGCATTCCTGTGAAATGTGCTGCGCTGTGTGATTGGCATTCCTGTGAAATGTGCTGCGCTGTGTGATTGGCATTCATGTGACATGTGCTGCGCTGTGTGATTGGCATTCATGTGAAATGTGCTGCGGTGTGTGATTGGCATTCAAGTGCCAATCATCAGACAGACCAGTCACACACTTACTAGTAACTCTCTATAACATGTCATTTTATATTATGTGTTACACACACTGTGTCACTATCAGTTACATGCTAGTACTGCATCTCACACAGTGTCATCAGACAGACCAGTCACACACTTACTAACTCTCTATAACATGTAATTTTATATTATGTGTTACACACACTGTCACTATCAGTTACATGCTAATACTGCATCTCACACAGTGTCATCTGACAGACCAGTCACACACTTACTAGTAACTCTCTATAACATGTCATTTTATATTACCTACTACACACACTGTGTCACTATCAGTTTCATGCTAATACTGCATCTCACACAGTGTCATCAGACAGACCAGTCACACACTTACTAGTAACTCTCTATAACATGTCATTTTATATTACGTGCTACACACACTGTGTCACTATCAGTTACATGTTAATACTGCATCTCACACAGTGTCATCAAACAGACCAGTCATACACTTACTAGTAACTCTCTATAACATGTCATTTTATATTACCTGCTACACACACTGTGTCACTATCAGTTACATGCTAATACTGCATCTAACAGTGTCATCAGACAGACCAGTCCCACACTTACTTGTAACTCTCTATAACATGTCATTTTATATTACGTGTTACACACACTGTGTCACTGTCAGTTACATGCTAATACTGCATCTCACACAGTGTCATCAGACAGACCAGTCACACACTTACTTGTAACTCTCTATAACATATCATTTTATATTACGTGTTACACACACTGTGTCACTATCAGTTACATGCTAATACTGCATCTCACACAGTGTCATCAGACAGACCAGTCACACACTTACTACTAACTCTCTATAACATGTCATTTTATATTATGTGTTACACACACTGTGTCACTATCAGTTACATGCTATTACTGCATCTCACACAGTGTCATCAGACAGACCAGTCACACACTTATTAGTAACTCTCTATAACATGCCATTTTATATTACGTGTTACACACACTGTGTCACTGTCAGTTACATGCTAATACTGCATCTCACATAGTGTCATCAGACAGACCAGTCACACACTTACTAGTAACTCTCTATAACATGTCATTTTATATTACGTGTTACCCACACTGAGTCACTATTTGCACCCCCGTTCATTCACTTTACAGGTGGCCTGCGATCGTTGATATGGACCCAGATACGAAAGACTACTTTTTATTTGGGAATTCAGGGGATCAGCTTCCTGTAAGTATGTGTATATTACTATTTTAATGTTAACCCTGTTAATATGTGTATGAAACACACATAATACTCGTAGCAATCTCTCCTTTCACCAAATACAATCACAGAGCAGAAAAAAAGATGCACACAAATTAGAAGGATTTAGTGCAGAAATACACTGCCAAACAGCAGAGTGGGATGGAGCCTTCAAAATCCTCCCACCTTTAATTCATTCTTCAAATGTCTGTTAAAAACATAAAAGCAAACTTATATCACAGTTCCCACATGGAATAAGTATAGATTAACACTCACAAGACAGTTGGCATAAATAGCCAAAAAGATAAGGGGTTGCGTGCACTGTCCGGCTGACAGTTCTCAACGCGTTTCTCCGTGATCCTGCCCAGCTTTCTCACGAGATGACGTTAAAACACGAGAGTGTTACAGATAGCTGAGTGATTAGTCAGAGCATTTGAAAAACGTGGCGGGTGCAGTGCTGAATAAGTTTGCAAATTTAGAATGCTATTAGATATGTACATTGTAATGCTTACATTATTATAATTATTAAACCTTAACATGCATTTGAATCATTGATGACCTAGGTGTGGTGTAAGTAGATTGGAGAAAGGGCCCAAGAATTAACATTTCCTAAGGTTGTGAAGGAGTCAAGATAACCATTGTTATCCAGACACTAATATATAATTTGTGTGGGTACAGTAAATGGGAAAGAGAACAATGACAGCTAAACACAAACACCACAGAAATGGTAAAACAGCCAGCATGACAAGTTAAAAATAACATCTGGTCACAAAGGGGATAATGTTTGTCATCCTTTGAAATAACTGTTTGTTGCAAAAAAGTTTAAAGAAATACAAAACAATTATAATAGTTTTGGAGAAGTAATATTTGTATTATAATTTTGTGACCTGATGGGATCCATCCAAAGTTATTAAAAGATTTTAGTGGTGTACTAGCAAAACCGTTAACAGATTTATTTAACCAATCATTGTTAATGGGAGTAGTCCCAAAAATTTGGAAATTAGCAAATGTTGTGCCCATTCACAAGAAAGGTAGTAGGGAGGAGGCGGGCAACTATAGACCAGTAAGTCTTACTTCAGTAGTCACATGGATCTCAATATCAGACACCACATAGCTTTACTTCACAGAGATCAGACCAAACTAATCGTATTCATTTGACTAATAATAGATCAGGGTGGTGCAGTAGACACTTCTTACCTAGATTTCGGTAAGGCTTTCGACACTGTCGCACATAGAAGGCTTGTTAATCAATGTGAAATGTGCTACAGTGTGTGATTGGCATTCATGTGAAATGTGCTGCAGTGTGTGATTGGCATTCATGTGAAATGTGCTGCAGTGTGTGATTGGCATTCATGTGAAATGTGCTGCAGTGTGTCATTGGCATTCATGTGAAATGTGCTGCAGTGTGTGATTGGCATTCATGTGAAATGTGCTGCAGTGTGTGATTGGCATTCATGTGAAATGTGCTGCAGTGTGTGATTGGCATTCATGTGAAATGTGCTGCAGTGTGTGATTAGCATTCATGTGAAATGTGCTGCGCTGTGTGATTGGCATTCATGTGAAATGTGCTGCGGTGTGTGATTGGCATTCATGTGAAATGTGCTGCGGTGTGTGATTGGAATTCATGTGAAATGTGGTGCGGTGTGTGATTGGCATTCATGTGAAATGTGCTGCGGTGTGTGATTGGCATTCATGTGAAATGTGCTGCGGTGTGTGATTGGCATTCATGTGAAATGTGCTGCGCTGTGTGATTGGCATTCATGTGAAATGTGCTGCGGTGTGTGATTGGCATTCATGTGAAATGTGCTGCGGTGTGTGATTGGCATTCATGTGAAATGTGGTGCTGTTTGTGATTGGCATTCATGTGAAATGTGCTGCGGTGTGTGATTGGCATTCATGTGAAATGTGCTGCGGTGTGTGATTGGCATTCATGTGAAATGTGCTGCGGTGTGTGATTGGCATTCATGTGAAATGTGCTGCGGTGTGTGATTGGCATTCAAGTGAAATGTGGTGCGGTGTGTGATTGGCATTCAAGTGAAATGTGGTGCGGTGTGTGATTGGCATTAAAGTGAAATGTGGTGCGGTGTGTGATTGGCATTCAAGTGAAATGTGGTGCGGTGTGTGATTGGCATTCAAGTGAAATGTGGTGCGGTGTGTGATTGGCATTCATGTGAAATGTGCTGCGGTGTGTGATTGGCATTCATGTGAAATGTGCTGCGCTGTGTGATTGGCATTCATGTGAAATGTGCTGCGCTGTGTGATTGGCATTCATGTGAAATGTGCTGCGGTGTGTGATTGGCATTCATGTGAAATGTGCTGCGGTGTGTGATTGGAATTCATGTGAAATGTGGTGCGGTGTGTGATTGGCATTCATGTGAAATGTGCTGCGGTGTGTGATTGGCATTCATGTGAAATGTGCTGCGGTGTGTGATTGGCATTCATGTGAAATGTGGTGCGCTGTGTGATTGGCATTCATGTGAAATGTGGTGCGCTGTGTGATTGGCATTCATGTGAAATGTGCTGCGGTGTGTGATTGGCATTCAAGTGAAATGTGGTGCGGTGTGTGATTGGCATTCAAGTGAAATGTGGTGCGGTGTGTGATTGGCATTCAAGTGAAATGTGGTGCGGTGTGTGATTGGCATTAAAGTGAAATGTGGTGCGGTGTGTGATTGGCATTCAAGTGAAATGTGGTGCGGTGTGTGATTGGCATTCAAGTGAAATGTGGTGCGGTGTGTGATTGGCATTCATGTGAAATGTGGTGCGGTGTGTGATTGGCATTCAAGTGAAATGTGGTGCGGTGTGTGATTGGCATTCATGTGAAATGTGGTGCGGTGTGTGATTGGCATTCAAGTGAAATGTGGTGCGGTGTGTGATTGGCATTCATGTGAAATGTGGTGCGGTGTGTGATTGGCATTCATGTGAAATGTGGTGCGGTGTGTGATTGGCATTCATGTGAAATGTGGTGCGGTGTGTGATTGGCATTCAAGTGAAATGTGCTGCGCTGTGTGATTGGCATTCATGTGAAATGTGGTGCGGTGTGTGATTGGCATTCATGTGACATGTGCTGCGCTGTGTGATTGGCATTCATGTGACATGTGCTGCGCTGTGTGATTGGCATTCATGTGAAATGTGGTGCGGTGTGTGATTGGCATTCATGTGAAATGTGGTGCGGTGTGTGCACTGCTGTCGGAGGGGCTATGGAGACACATTGGCATATTTGGTTTAGGGGGTTTGGGAGGGTGAGGGGGGTGCAGATGTCAGAGCTCATTGAAAAGGTGGCAAGCATGACACTTCAGGTAAATGCTGCTAGGTGCATCAAATCTGCAGGGACATTTCAATGTCAGATTGGGGCCTGTCCTAGCTGTAATACTGCTCATGCGCAGTGCACAGTCAGCGTTGACAGATATACGCAGCATAAACACTGGGAAATTAATTCCAGACGCCTGAGCAGCCTGGAGATCAGTGGTACGGCGGTACACAACGCTGTATGATTATGTGTAACTCCACCCCTTACGGTTCCACCCCATTCTTATAATAGAACCCAAAAAAATACATTTGTCCATTGAGCATTATGGTGAGGCACCCTGGAAGTGGTCATTGGTGGCACATTCTGTTTGAGAGGGGATGGGGTGTGGAAGAGACTGGGGTTTGATTGACATATTTCAAGTTTTGGTGGTAGTTATAGGAAGCATTATACGTTATACTGTGTGGGGTCAATGCAACTGGGAGGTCAAATATCTCTCACTGTATGATGCTTTAACCATAGTAAGGTCCCATTAATGATAAAGATGGCCTTTTATAAATATCAGGAAGTATTACTGTACTGAGAGGGTAGTGGATACATGGAATAGTCTTCCAGTAGAAGTGGTAGAGGTTAATACAGTGAAGGAGTTTAAGCATGCATGGGATAGGTATAAGGCTATCCTAGATATAAGATAAGGCCAGGGACTAATGATAGTATTACATTACTGAGAGGGTAGTGGATGTATGGAATAGTCTTCCAGTAGAAGTGGTAGAGGTTAATACAGTGAAGGAGTTTAAGCATGCATGGGATAGGTATAAGGCTATCCTAGATATAAGATAAGGCCAGGGACTAATGAAAGTATTACTTTACTGAGAGGGTAGTGGATGTATGGAATAGTCTTCCAGTAGAAGTGGTAGAGGTTAATACAGTGAAGTAGTTTAAGCATGCATGGGATAGGTATAAGGCTATCCTAGATATATGATAAGGTCAGGGACTAATGAAAGTATTACATTACTGAGAGGGTAGTGGATGCATGTAAAAGTCTTCCAGTAGAAGTGGTAGAGGTTAATACAGTGAAGGAGTTTAAGCATGCGTGGGATAGGTATAAGGCTATCCTAGATATAAGATAAGGCCAAGGACTAATGAAAGTATTACTTTACTGAGAGGGTAGTGGGTGTATGGAATAGTCTTCCAGTAGAAGTGGTAGAGGTTAATACAGTGAAGGAGTTTAAGCATGCATTGGATAGGTATAAGGCTATCCTAGATATAAGATAAGGCCAGGGACTAATGAAAGTATTACATTACTGAGAGGGTAGTGGGTGTATGGAATAGTCTTCCAGTAGAAGTGGTAGAGGTTAATACAGTGAAGGAGTTTAAGCATGCATTGGATAGGTATAAGGCTATCCTAGATATAAGATAAGGTCAGGAACTAATGAAAGTATTACTTTACTGAGAGGGTAGTGGATGTATGGAATAGTGTTCCAGTAGAAGTGGTAGAGGTTAATACAGTGAAGGAGTTTAAGCATGCGTGGGATAGGTATAAGGCTATCCTAGATATAAGATAAGGTCAGGGACTAATGAAAGTATTACTTTACTGAGAGGGTAGTGGATGCATGGAATAGTCTTCCAGTAGAAGTGGTAGAGGTTAATACAGTGAGGGAGTTTAAGCATGCATGGGATAGGTATAAGGCTATCCTAGATATAAGATAAGGCCAGGGACTAATGAAAGTATTACATTACTGAGAGGGTAGTGGATGCATGGAATAGTCTTCCAGTAGAAGTGGTAGAGGTTAATACAGTGAAGGAGTTCAAGCATGCATGGGATAGGTATAAGGCTATCCTAGATATAAGATAAGGCCAGGGACTAATGATAGTATTACATTACTGAGAGGGTAGTGGATGTATGGAATAGTCTTCCAGTAGAAGTGGTAGAGGTTAATACAGTGAAGGAGTTTAAGCATGCATGGGATAGGTATAAGGCTATCCTAGATATAAGATAAGGCCAGGGACTAATGAAAGGATTACTTTACTGAGAGGGTAGTGGATGCATGGAATAGTCTTCCAGTAGAAGTGGTAGAGGTTAATACAGTGAAGGAGTTTAAGCATGCGTAGGGATAGGTATAAGGCTATCCTAGATATAAGATAAGACCAGGGACTAATGATAGTATTACATTACTGAGAGGGTAGTGGATGTATGGAATAGTCTTCCAGTAGAAGTGGTAGAGGTTAATACAGTGAAGGAGTTTAAGCATGCATGGGATAGGTATAAGGCTATCCTAGATATAAGATAAGACCAGGGACTATTGATAGTATTACATTACTGAGAGGGTAGTGGATGTATGGAATAGTCTTCCAGTAGAAGTGGTAGAGGTTAATACAGTGAAGGAGTTTAAGCATGCATGGGATAGGTATAAGGCTATCCTAGATATAAGATAAGGCCAGGGACTAATGAAAGGATTACTTTTCTGAGAGGGTAGTGGATGTATGAAATAGTCTTCCAGTAGAAGTGATAGAGGTTAATACAGTGAAGGGGTTTAAGCATGCATGGGATAGGTATAAGGCTATCCTAGATATAAGACAAGACCAGGGACTAATGATAGTATTACATTACTGAGAGGGTAGTGGATGTATGGAATAGTCTTCCAGTAGAAGTGGTAGAGGTTAATACAGTGAAGGAGTTTAAGCATGCATGGGATAGGTATAAGGCTATCCTAGATATGAGATAAGGTCAGGGACTAATGAAAGTATTACTTTACTGAGAGGGTAGTGGATGCATGGAATAGTCTTCCAGTAGAAGTGGTAGAGGTTAATACAGTGAAGGAGTTTAAGCATGCATGGGATAGGTATAAGGCTATCCTAGATATAAGATAAGACCAGGGACTAATGATAGTATTACATTACTGAGAGGGTAGTGGATGTATGGAATAGTCTTCCAGTAGAAGTGGTAGAGGTTAATACAGTGAAGGAGTTTAAGCATGCATGGGATAGGTATAAGGCTATCCTAGATATGAGATAAGGTCAGGGACTAATGAAAGTATTACTTTACTGAGAGGGTAGTGGATGCATGGAATAGTCTTCCAGTAGAAGTGGTAGAGGTTAATACAGTGAGGGAGTTTAAGCATGCATGGGATAGGTATAAGGCTATCCTAGATATAAGATAAGGTCAGGGACTAATGAAAGTATTACATTACTGAGAGGGTAGTGGATGTATGGAATAGTCTTCCAGTAGAAGTGGTAGAGGTTAATACAGTGAAGGAGTTTAAGCATGCATGGGATAGGTATAAGGCTATCCTAGATATAAGATAAGGCCAGGGACTAATGATAGTATTACATTACTGAGAGGGTAGTGGATGTATGGAATAGTCTTCCAGTAGAAGTGGTAGAGGTTAATACAGTGAAGGAGTTTAAGCATGCATGGGATAGGTATAAGGCTATCCTAGATATATGATAAGGTCAGGGACTAATGAAAGTATTACATTACTGAGAGGGTAGTGGATGCATGTAAAAGTCTTCCAGTAGAAGTGGTAGAGGTTAATACAGTGAAGGAGTTTAAGCATGCGTGGGATAGGTATAAGGCTATCCTAGATATAAGATAAGGCCAAGGACTAATGAAAGTATTACTTTACTGAGAGGGTAGTGGGTGTATGGAATAGTCTTCCAGTAGAAGTGGTAGAGGTTAATACAGTGAAGGAGTTTAAGCATGCATTGGATAGGTATAAGGCTATCCTAGATATAAGATAAGGCCAGGGACTAATGAAAGTATTACATTACTGAGAGGGTAGTGGGTGTATGGAATAGTCTTCCAGTAGAAGTGGTAGAGGTTAATACAGTGAAGGAGTTTAAGCATGCATTGGATAGGTATAAGGCTATCCTAGATATAAGATAAGGTCAGGGACTAATGAAAGTATTACTTTACTGAGAGGGTAGTGGATGCATGGAATAGTCTTCCAGTAGAAGTGGTAGAGGTTAATACAGTGAGGGAGTTTAAGCATGCATGGGATAGGTATAAGGCTATCCTAGATATAAGATAAGGCCAGGGACTAATGATAGTATTACATTACTGAGAGGGTAGTGGATGTATGGAATAGTCTTCCAGTAGAAGTGGTAGAGGTTAATACAGTGAAGGAGTTTAAGCATGCATGGGATAGGTATAAGGCTATCCTAGATATAAGATAAGGCCAGGGACTAATGAAAGGATTACTTTACTGAGAGGGTAGTGGATGCATGGAATAGTCTTCCAGTAGAAGTGGTAGAGGTTAATACAGTGAAGGAGTTTAAGCATGCGTAGGGATAGGTATAAGGCTATCCTAGATATAAGATAAGACCAGGGACTAATGATAGTATTACATTACTGAGAGGGTAGTGGATGTATGGAATAGTCTTCCAGTAGAAGTGGTAGAGGTTAATACAGTGAAGGAGTTTAAGCATGCATGGGATAGGTATAAGGCTATCCTAGATATAAGATAAGACCAGGGACTATTGATAGTATTACATTACTGAGAGGGTAGTGGATGTATGGAATAGTCTTCCAGTAGAAGTGGTAGAGGTTAATACAGTGAAGGAGTTTAAGCATGCATGGGATAGGTATAAGGCTATCCTAGATATAAGATAAGGCCAGGGACTAATGAAAGGATTACTTTTCTGAGAGGGTAGTGGATGTATGAAATAGTTTGAAGAGAGGTTAATTAATGGATATTCTTGTGGGGTGAATAGTAAGCTTCCTTATTCCTAACAGTATTTGTTGACAGTGAGAGCTGGGTGGGTTTGGCCAGAGGTTAATTAATGGATGTTACAGTGGGATGAATAGTAAGCTTCCTTATTCCTAACAGTATTTGGGGACAATGGGAGCTGGGTGGGTTTGGCCAGAGGTTAATTAATGAGGGTTATAGTGGGATGAATAGTAAGCTTCCTTATTCCTAACAGTATTTGGGGACGGTGAGAGTTGGGTGGGTTTGGCCAGAGGTTAATTAATGGGTGTTTCAGTGGGGTGAATAGTAAGCTTCCTTATTCCTAACAGTATTTGGGGACAGTGGGAGCTGGGTGGGTTTGGTCAAAGGTTAATTAATGGGTGTTCTATTGGGATGAATAGTAAGCTTCCTTATTCCTAACAGTATTTGGGGACAGTGAGGGCTGGGTGGGTTTGGTCAGAGGTTAATTAATGGGTGTTCTAGTGGGATGAATAGTAAGCTTCCTTATTCCTAACAGTATTTGTGGACAGTGGGAGCTGGGTGGGTTTGGCCAGAGGTCAATTAATGGGTGTTCTAGTGGGATGAATAGTAAGCTTCCTTATTCCTAACAGTATTTGGGGACAGTGAGAGCTGGGTAGGTTTGGCCAGAGGTTAATTAATGGGTGTTCTAGTGGGATGAATAGTAAGCTTCCTTATTCCTAACAGTATTTGGGGACAGTGAGAGCTGGGTGGGTTTGGCCACAGGTTAATTAATGGGTGTTCTAGTGGGATGAATAGTAAGCTTCCTTATTCCTAACAGTATTTGGGTACAGTGAGAGCTGGGTGGGTTTGGCCACAGGTTAATTAATGGGTGTTCTAGTGGGATGAATAGTAAGCTTCCTTATTCCTAACAGTATTTGGGGACAGTGAGAGCTGGGTGGGTTTGGCCACAGGTTAATTAATGGGTGTTCTAGTGGGATGAATAGTAAGCTTCCTTAAATAGGTGAGTTTTGAGAGGAAACTGAGAATGATGGAGAGAGCTGGATGCTATCAGAGGTATTGAACAGTAATCTCGAGACTGGTACATATGAATAAAGCAGAAGCCAAGGATAACAAGATGGATACCAGCAGCCTCCATTTTGTTTCAGTTTTTGGACATCCTTCTGTGTGTTTAAATCTTATTCTGTGTCCCTGAGGCTAAAAGAAACTCTTTCCCTAACTCTGTTATCTGAAACCAAATATTTTACTGATAAGGTGGCCATTGTTAGTGGAAGGTTTATGACTCTAAGCCACATCTCATTGTATATATGCAGACACAGCTGTGTCTATATACATACAAGAGGAGAAGGGGGGCTTCTATTCAACTTGCTAGCCCACCCAAACTGTCAGAAACTGACAGACACACTGAGATTATTTGGATTTTAGATTTGAATAATCTAATATGATTTATTATAAATTCACATAGTTTATTCCAATCGCCCATTAAAATATATAATTATATCACACCTTCTCTAATAAATATGTAAAGTATCATTAATCCTCCATATTAATTAGAATATTGTTTTTATAATTTTATTAGTGTGATATTAATGTTATTATAAGTTTTTATCTAATGTGAAATGATAAGAATATTGATAGGAATATTTACTCAAATTTGATATTGTATTAATAAGTCTATATTTAAACATATATTGTCTTACATTACACTCACAATCCTGGTATAGCTATAAATCATGACATCATCTCATTTAAATTAAACACATCCATCCATTCAATTGGCTAGAAGTTACAGAAACAGGGTGTGAATCTGAGATAAGGTTTGGTTGATAAGTGGATACGGGATGTGTAGAGAGGAGACCTGAGAGACCGGAAAAGACATGAGAGACCTGGGGGGACTGATTTTGGAGGAGCTGCCACTAGTGGGGTGAGAGATGGGAATGTTTTAGAAAAGAGCTGAGTCTCTCTCCTTCTGAGGATAACTCAGGAATATGGGGCGTTTAATAGCACATGTTCACTATACAATAGACATCTCCATACACATAGTATTGAGCTAAGTCCCTGGAGTAACTCCCATCACTCAATTCTTCAATGGAAGGAGTCTCAGCTGCAAACCAACCTCTGCCGGTAATGTATAAATGTGGTAATTTGTTTCTAGCATAATCTCAGTTTTTATGGATGTCATTAGTATATATATTTGGGTAAATTAAACTTAAATCCCACAATTTCTGGGATCTATATGTTTTAGCCTGGTGTTTATCTGTCATCCTTTCTGCAGAAGGAAGCCAGAGGAATATCCTATAGATATTACCAAGAACCATAAGTTCTTATAGTCTAGCTATTTACCCAAATATGTCATATCTAATCTCCAGAGATTATCTAAGATTCTCATTCTTAAAGTCTGAGCTAGGATACATACATTATCATTTACCGAGCAGATTAACAAATAGCCACCTTGAGTAGTTATATGATTTAGTAATATTACCTTACCTAAGCAGAGTATATGTTGGTAATTTGTAGGTAATTATGGTGTACTATCATTAACCATTTTAAATACTAATCATTATCAATGTAGGTTGTATCTAAATAAAATGCATGGCCATCTAGTGGTCAGAAATGTACTGCATAATAAATTATTCTACATACATATTGATATAGGTACAGAGCTGCATAATTCATGTTTTGTCCTACTTACATATGTTTTAAATCATACATGTTAATTATGATTAACATCTATTGATATTGTATTTTGTTGTTATGCTATTTTGCTTACTGTGTGATCTTTATTCTATATTTAATAAATTAATTATTATTTTAGAACCGTATATACTCGAGTATAAGCCGAGTTTTTCAGCACATTTTTTGTCCTGAAAAATGCCCCCCTCGGCTTATACTCGAGTCAGCGTCTCAAAAAATAAATAAATCTAAAACATTACCTCTTTGCTGCTCTGTCCCCCGGTGCTCTGAAGGTCCGTGGCTGTGAGGGAAGCGTTGTGCGCTCCCTTCCAGCCGCGCAGTCAACAAAGTGTGGTTTTTTAAAACAAACTTTATTGATCCGCGCGGCTGGAGGGGAGCTCACAACGCTTCCCTCACAGCCACGGACCTGCACCGGGAGACAGCAGCAAGGAGGTAAGTACTGGGGTGTGGGGAATGGGGGGAGGAGGGTGGCATAACAAACATACTAAGGGGCAATATCCTGGAATATTAAATGGCATATTGGGGGCAATATCCTGGAATATTAAATGACATATTGTGGGCAATATCCTGGAATATTAAATGACATATTGCGGGCAATATCCTGGCATATTAAATGGCATATTGGGGGCAATATCCTGGAATATTAAATGGCATATTGGGGGCATTATCCTGGAATATTAAATGGCATATTGGGGGCAATATCCTGGAATATTAAATGGCATATTGGGGGCAATATCCTGGAATATTAAATGGCATATTGTGGGCAATATCCTGGAATATTAAATTACATATTGGGGGCAATATCCTGGAATATTAAATGGCATATTGGGGGCATTATCCTGGAATATTAAATGGCATATTGGGGGCAATATCCTGGAATATTAAATGGCATATTGGGGGCAATATCCTGGAATATTAAATGGCATATTGGGGGCAATATCCTGGAATATTAAATGGCATATTGGGGGCAGTATCCTGGAATATTAAATGGCATATTGGGGGCAATATCCTGGAATATTAAATGGCATATTGGGGGCAATATCCTGGAATATTAAATGGCATATTGGGGGCAGTAACCTGGAAGATTAAATGACATATTAGGGGCAATATCATGGAATGTTAAATGGCAGATTGGGGGCAATATTTCCCAGTAGCTGCCTCATTTCCCACCCTAGGCTTATACTCGAGTCAATATTTTTTCCCAGTTCTTTGTGGTAAAATTAGGTGCCCCGGCTTATATTCGGGTCGGCTTATACTCGAGTATGTGGCAGAACCAACCTCGCCACTATGTTCTGGAGAAGCCTGGTTGCTCGCCTGCTGCCTCTGGACTATGGCCCCATGGTAAAAGCTTGCATTTTCCCCTGCAGAAAAGCTTGTTCGTGCCTTTCTGCCTGGGTGTTCGGTAGATTGAATCTACCGAACCAACTCACAAATGAATGGACCACCTGGGCAAGGGATGTGCCATAGCACTATACGTTAATATTGTTAGTTATATTCTGTTAGTGTATTGGTTTATGTGTAATGTTTAATTCTGTAAGTAGACCACTCTGAAGGTTTATAATGTGACAGTGACTCCAATAGTTTACTCCAACATCCATTGTTCTGTAGTAACTGGATTAACTGGTAAACTGATTATGTTGTGTACATTATGTTTCTTACTGTGTGTCTACTCACTGTATGGTAATTTGGTTTGCAGTCTGAATGTCTAATGTTTTCCTAGCCCCAGTTAGTTGGAGAACTGTTTAGTTCCATCCCCACCATTGTATACTAATGTCTGTGATGTCATGTGTATGTCTTTTATAAGTCTGTGTTGTTTGTCAAATAAAGTAGTTCAATCTTGCTGTACCTAACTGCTAGATGTCCTGTCTATTTGGGTACAAAGAGCAAGGGTCCAGGAAAGACTTGCTGGGTGTGACGGTCTGTTACAATTGGTGGCAAGCGACGGGATTGTTCTCACAGCCCAGAAGGACAGCTACAAGGCAACACCATTTCCTGGATTTATAATTTGAGGGCAACGCATGTCTCAGTACAGCGACCCTGACAGCAGCAGGATGGAACCAGGCTGGACCCAAACAGCAGCTCCATATGAGGAGGAAGACCTGGATGGGCGGGATGCAATAAGGAAAGGCATCTGGTACCAGGCACTGGATAATGTACAATATCAGCGGGGTGAGGGACTCCCCAGCGAGGAGCAGCGACAGCAGACGTGACTGGAACTGCGGATGCCCTTCCTGGGAGAGCAGCCCCTGGAGCATTGGGTAAAGGAGCTCGAGCACCGGGTATGGCAGGAGCTATGGCTAGAGGATGCCTACCAGGCACTCTGGTGGTATACAGTTCAGTATACACCCTGGACAGTGGAGCAAGAAAACCCGGAGGGAAAAGAGTTTAATGGCCCTGGCTTGCTGTGGGAGGCTTTCACAGAACCTGACTTTGGGAGCACTGACGAGACCCAGTTCCAAGAAATTTTTGACTGGAGGGAGGGTATGCAAGTCTGGGATGACCCCCACGAAGTGAGACCAGACTTGACCCACCTTGTATCCCTGGAATGGGAACTGGAGCAGGATTACAAACACCTGTTCCGCTCCATTGAGGATACCCAGCAGGAGAGCATCGTGGCAGACCCAGGTCCAGAGCCCTTCAGCTTGGGGAATGGGAAGAGGTGACAAGGGAATGGGAAGAGGTGACAAGGCTGTAGGACAGCTCGGGGAATGGCAAGTGGTGACAAGGCTGTAGGACAGCTCGGGGAAAGGGAAGAGGTGACAAGGCTGTAGGAGAGCTCGTGGAATGGGAAGAGGTGACAAGGCTGTAGGAGAGCTCGGGGAATGGGAAGAGGTGACAAGGCTGTAGGAGAGCTCGGAGAATGGGAAGATGTGACAAGGCTGTAGGACAGCTCGGGGAATGGCAAGAGATGACAAGGCTGTAGGACAGCTCGTGGAATGGGAAGAGGTGTCAAGGCTGTAGGACAGCTCGGGGAATGGGAAGATGTGACAAGGCTGTAGGACAGCTCGTGGAATGGGAAGAGGTGTCAAGGCTGTAGGACAGCTCGTGGAATGGGAAGAGGTGTCAAGGCTGTAGGACAGCTCGGGGAATGGCAAGAGGTGACAAGGCTGTAGGACAGCTCGGGGAATGGGAAGAGGTGTCAAGGCTGTAGGACAGCTCGGGGAATTGCAAGAGGTGACAAGGCTGTAGGAGAGCTCGTGGAATGGGAAGAGGTGACAAGGCTGTAGGAGAGCTCGTGGAATGGGAAGAGGTGACAAGGCTGTAGGACAGCTCGGGGAATGGCAAGAGGTGACAAGGCTGTAGGACAGCTCGTGGAATGGGAAGAGGTGACAAGGCTGTAGGAGAGCTCGGGAATGGGAAGAGGTGACAAGGCTGTAGGACAGCTCGTGGAATGGGAAGAGGTGACAAGGCTGTAGGACAGCTCGGGGAATGGGAAGAGGTGACAAGGCTGTAGGACAGCTCGGGGAATGGGAAGAGGTGACAAGGCTGTAGGACAGCTCGGGGAATGGCAAGAGGTGACAAGGCTGTAGGACAGCTCGTGGAATGGGAAGAGGTGTCAAGGCTGTAGGACAGCTCGTGGAATGGGAAGAGGTGTCAAGGCTGTAGGACAGCTCGGGGAATGGCAAGAGGTGACAAGGCTGTAGGACAGCTCGGGGAATGGGAAGAGGTGTCAAGGCTGTAGGACAGCTCGGGGAATGGCAAGAGGTGACAAGGCTGTAGGAGAGCTCGTGGAATGGGAAGAGGTGACAAGGCTGTAGGAGAGCTCGTGGAATGGGAAGAGGTGACAAGGCTGTAGGACAGCTCGGGGAATGGCAAGAGGTGACAAGGCTGTAGGACAGCTCGTGGAATGGGAAGAGGTGACAAGGCTGTAGGAGAGCTCGGGGAATGGGAAGAGGTGACAAGGCTGTAGGACAGCTCGTGGAATGGGAAGAGGTGACAAGGCTGTAGGACAGCTCGGGGAATGGGAAGAGGTGACAAGGCTGTAGGACAGCTCGGGGAATGGCAAGAGGTGACAAGGCTGTTGGACAGCTCGGGGAATGGGAAGAGGTGACAAGGCTGTAGGACAGCTCGGGGAATGGGAAGAGGTGACAAGGCTGTAGGACAGCTCGGGGAATGGCAAGAGGTGACAAGGCTGTAGGACAGCTCGTGGAATGGGAAGAGGTGACAAGGCTGTAGGACAGCTCGGGGAATGGGAAGAGGTGACAAGGCTGTAGGACAGCTCGGGGAATGGCAAGAGGTGACAAGGCTGTAGGAGAGCTCGTGGAATGGGAAGAGGTGACAAGGCTGTAGGAGAGCTCGGGGAATGGGAAGAGGTGACAAGGCTGTAGGAGAGCTCGGGAATGGGAAGAGGTGACAAGGCTGTAGGACAGCTCGGGGAATGGGAAGAGGTGACAAGGCTGTAGGAGAGCTCGGGGAATGGGAAGAGGTGACAAGGCTGTAGGAGAGCTCGGGGAATGGGAAGAGGTGACAAGGCTGTAGGACAGCTCGGGGAATGGGAAGAGGTGACAAGGCTTTAGGACAGCTCGGGGAATGGCAAGAGGTGACAAGGCTGTAGGACAGCTCGTGGAATGGGAAGAGGTGACAAGGCTGTAGGACAGCTCGGGGAATGGGAAGAGGTGACAAGGCTGTAGGACAGCTCGGGGAATGGCAAGAGGTGACAAGGCTGTAGGAGAGCTCGTGGAATGGGAAGAGGTGACAAGGCTGTAGGAGAGCTCGGGGAATGGGAAGAGGTGACAAGGCTGTAGGACAGCTCGGGGAATGGGAAGAGGTGACAAGGCTGTAGGAGAGCTCGGGGAATGGGAAGAGGTGACAAGGCTGTAGGAGAGCTCGGGGAATGGGAAGAGGTGACAAGGCTGTAGGACAGCTCGGGGAATGGGAAGAGGTGACAAGGCTGTAGGACAGCTCGGGGAATGGGAAGAGGTGACAAGGCTGTAGGAGAGCTCGGGGAATGGGAAGAGGTGACAAGGCTGTAGGACAGCTCGGGGAATGGGAAGATGTGACAAGGCTGTAGGACAGCTCGGGGAATGGCAAGAGGTGACAAGGCTGTAGGACAGCTCGGGGAATGGGAAGAGGTGACAAGGCTGTAGGACAGCTCGGGGAATGGCAAGAGGTGACAAGGCTGTAGGACAGCTCGTGGAATGGGAAGAGGTGACAAGGCTGTAGGACAGCTCGGGGAATGGGAAGAGGTGACAAGGCTGTAGGAGAGCTCGGGAATGGGAAGAGGTGACAAGGCTGTAGGACAGCTCGGGGAATGGGAAGAGGTGACAAGGCTGTAGGACAGCTCGGGGAATGGGAAGAGGTGACAAGGCTGTAGGAGAGCCGTAGACCTGAAGAATGTAGCAGTAGTGAAGGGTAATAATGGTTAATGATGGATGCTATGCTTTTTTCATTTCCTCTACTACTTTCCAAGTACCAGTTCTGCTTATTCTCATATTTTGTGCAAGCAGCGGATTTTGGAGGTGCTGATGTTATATCCAGGGTGGACGGAGGGTAGGTGGGGCGAGTGGCAGATTTTTTTCTGGGGTGGGGGGGGGGTGTAGGGGGGCCCAGAATATTTGTTCAGTAAGGCGCACAGGAGGAGAAGCGCTGCACTCAGAGAGCGCGACGGGAGCGGTGGACGGATTGTAATGTATTATATAACCAGCGGTGACGGGAGACCTTGTAGAAGCTGCAGAGTTTACCCCTTAGTAACACGCATGGGTGTCCATATCAGGAGCAAAAAAGGCTTGCCTACTGATATACCAGGAAAAGTCTCCTGGTACCACTGTGGGATTTAAGAGTCTTGCCACGGTGGTAGTGAGAGTTTGACAGATCACTCTCATATGTCATATTGGGCATGGTTTTCCTCCTGGATAGAAGTCCTGGTTGCTGTGGCAAGTTCTGTTAGTGTAATCTCCGTGCTGGGGTAAATCCGCCCGTGCTGGAGCAAGTCCTGTGATTTTCAATATCAGTGCTGGGGGTAATCCTAGATGCTGAGACAAAGCATTTGAGTGCAATCTCTGCTATGGTAAATCCTGGGTGCGTGGGCAAGTCCTGTGAGTGTAATATCTGTGCTGGGGCAAGTCCTGTGAGTGCAAATCTGGTAGCTGACGAAAGACGCCGAGGAGGAGTTCTCTTGATTTGGCTCCAGCAGCGTAAGAGTACACATTAATACTGCTGTGTTTGTTTCGGCTCCAGCAGTGTAATATTACACTGTCGTGCTAAGCAGAAGCTGGTCGTCTCCAGGTTCGGATCTCTGCGAAGCAGACTGCTGGATATACGCTGATGGTGAATACATAAAGAAGGAAAAAGCCGCCAAGTTCTTACAGGTCATACGTGAGCTGTTTGAAAGTTGCTCAAAAAAGTTCCGATGTTCTCTCGATGCCCCATCAGGAACGCAACATAATAATAAGCGTCATAGGCCTTTACCTAAGTGCCCTACGCAGGCGTAAAACGCCTAAGGCAGATCTTTTTGTCACCCTGCGAGATTATAGCCCTCGGATGATGAGACTCACCATGTACGTTGTCTAATACATTTTTTACTTGTATTTCAAAAACCCACCATGTTACATTTTATTGCTTCAATGCTGGGTGTTCTGCCATTTGTACCCATTATTGGGTGTATCCATCGTTTCCTGGAAGCCTCCACTGCCGTAGCTCTTTCTTTGAGCTGTCTATTGTGCCTATATATTTTTCACATTTAATGTTCTGTAATCATTCTTATACTATTGTCAGGGCAAATCAGGGCATTTCTATACATACACTAATTAATGTTAGTTTAACTTATGGGTTTGCATCTAAACCAGGGGTCACCAACCTTTTTGAAACTGAGAGCTCCTTCATGGGTACTGAGTCATACGAGGGGCGACCAGTCTCATACGCTCTTCTGCAATAACATATTCGCTCAGTTTGCCTTTAGTTATACTTTATTAATAATACTCATCATGTGAAGACACTAATCACGTCAATGATTTCTCATAATGACAATAAGGAGGGAAACGGATCAATATTCAGCACTCTAATCTCAGTAACTGTTACATTTTTAGATGATCACTTCCATCACTACATTACATAGGAAAAATGCAACGTGGGAGACTTTTTGTGGCTAACGGAATGAATTTATACTACCGTTCCCATGATGTCACACATACACACAGTCACACATACACACAGTCACACACACATACACACAGTCACACACACATACACACAGTCACACACACATACACACAGTCACACATAAATACACAGTCACACACACATACACACAGTCACACACACTGTCACACACACATACACACAGTCACACATAAATACACAGTCACACATAAATACACAGTCATACACACATACACACAGTCACACACATACACACAGTCACACACATACACACAGTCACACATACACACAGTCACACATAAATACACTGTCACACACAGTCACACATACACACAGTGACACATACACACAGTCACACATAAATACACAGTCATACACACATACACAGTCACACATAAATACACAGTCACACATAAATACACAGTCACACACACACAGTCACACACATACACACAGTCACACATACACACAGTCACACATACACACAGTCACACATAAATACACAGTCATACACACACATACACACAGTCACACATACACAGTCACACATAAATACACAGTCACACACATACATTTACAGACACCCTTATACACAGTCACACACACAGCCACCTTTACACACACATTGTCAGACACACATAAATACACACACAGCCACCCTTACATACCCTGTCACACTCACACACACACATAAATACACACACAGCCACCCTTACACACACTGTCACACTCACACACACACATAAATACACACACAGCCACCCTTACACACACATACATTTACAGACACCCTTATACACAGTTACACACACTGCCACCTTTACACACAGATTGTCAGACAGCCACCCTTACACACACTGTCACACTCACACACACACATAAATACACACAGCCACCCTTACACACACACATAAATACACACACAGCCACCTGTACACACTTAGACACACACACCCTGTAGTGTACACACTGACATACACTTCCATATATTGACACAAACTTACACACACACAAACACTTACACACATTTCTTTTTATTAAAAAAAAAAACCCCACACACACACACTTATGCTGTCCCCCTCCCTGCTTAATTACCTTTATGTGCAGGGAGGAGGACGTTTTCGATGGAGTCTGCAGAGGCTGATACTGGCATCTAGCTTCTTCTGCCGGATGTCAATGTCAGCTGACATCCGGCAGAAGAAACTAGAATGCTGGTGTTCTGCCTCTGCAGACACCATCCTCCTTCCTGCAGCCAATCAGAGCATGCCGGGGGCGGAGCTTGCACCCGTCGCGCTGTGCTTGGTGTGACATGGAGGTGCGGTTACCGCAGGCGGCCCGCATCTCCTTGTCACAGCAAGCACAGCACGACGGGTGAAAGCTCCGCTCCCGTTGCACTCTCTGACTGCAGCGCCTCTCCTCCTGGGCGCCGTGCACAAACTTTATTGAAGCCGCGCGGCTGGAGGGGAGCGCACAACACTTCCCTCACACCCACGGACCGGCTTTTAACAAAGATTTTTTTTTTTTACCTGGCGTGACCCGGGATGCCAGTATCGCCCGTCACCCCCTGATGGCGGGCTACTCATGTGGTCCATGCGGGCAACCTTGTGCCCACGGGCACCGTGTTAGTGACCCCTGATCTATACTCTGTAATTTTCTATTTCCAGATAACACTGTGTATGAAGACATTATCTGGACTAACAGTGCTGGGTTTCAGTATATTTTCTATTATCAGTTGACACACTTATATTTTGCACAGTATTATTTTCTACACAATTTATGTATTATTTATATATTGTTTAGCGCTCCATCTTCTTTATTCATTCTTTGATTAGAGGTTATTAATATAGTTATTTCAAATTAGCTATTTATTAGTACACTTTGTAGTGCCGTCACCATCAAATTTGTTTTTCCGACTGCATTTTTGAGTTCTGGGGTAAGTCCTGAGTGCTGGAGTGATATCTTTTGCATCTGGTTTCTCAACCCTTCACATGCCTACGCTTTATGTGGTAATGACCAAGCCCCTCCCTTCACAACATTTAAAAAAACGGGCGGAGCATGAGTGACATAAAAACACTTAACACTTCTGCAGTGTTTGTGTTTAGCTGCCATCTTTGCTCTTTCTCATTTACTGCACCCACACAAATTATATGTTGCGTTTTTTTCAGGATAAGAATAGCTTTCTTTAGATACTTTTATTTTTATTATGCCATATTATCTACAATAGAATATTATGAAACATTTAAAAAAACAAACAGTTGTTTTCATTTTTTTTTTTATAAGGCCATTGTTTTTCAGGATTTCCTAAAGTGACAGTGTAACACTTTAAGGTGTGATAATTGATATTTATTAGTAGTAGTTTTATTATGTCATGTAATGATGTCTGCTTCCTTCCAGTATAAATACCACGTGACTTTCCTGGGTGATTCTGTCTCTCGAGCCTGGATTTGTAGAAGCCTTCTGAAATCCTTTCAAGATCACTCACCCGAGAGCCTTAATGTGAGTATCACTCCCCTGAGAGAGCCTTAATGTGAGTATCACTCCCCTGAGAGAGCCTTAATGTGAGTATCACTCCCCTGAGAGAGCCTTAATGTGAGTATCACTCCCCTGAGAGAGCCTTAATGTGAGTATCACTCCCCTGAGAGAGCCTTAATGTGAGTATCACTCCCCTGAGAGAGCCTTAATGTGAGTATCACTCCCCTGAGAGAGCCTTAATGTGAGTATCACTCCCCTGAGAGAGCCTTAATGTGAGTATCACTCCCCTGAGAGAGCCTTAATGTGAGTATCACTCCCCTGTGAGAGCCTTAATGTGAGTATCACTCCTCTGTGAGAGCCTTAATGTGAGTATCACCCCCTGAGAGAGCCTTAATGTGAGTATCACTCCCCTGAGAGAGCCTTAATGTGAGTATCACTCCCCTGAGAGAGCCTCAATGTGAGTATCACTCCCCTGTGAGAGCCTTAATGTGAGTATCACCCCCCTGAGAGAGCCTTAATGTGAGTATCACCCCGCTGTGAGAGCCTTAATGTGAGTATCACCCCGCTGTGAGAGCCTTAATGTGAGTATCACCCCCCTGAGAGAGCCTTAATGTGAGTATCACCCCCTGAGAGAGCTTTAATGTGAGTATCACCCCCCTGAGAGAGCCTTAATGTGAGTATCACCCCCTGAGAGAGCCTTAATGTGAGTATCACTCCCCTGAGAGAGCCTTAATGTGAGTATCACTCCCCTGAGAGAGCCTTAATGTGAGTATCACTCCCCTGAGAGCCTTAATGTGAGTATCACTCCCCTGAGAGAGCCTTAATGTGAGTATCACTCCTCTGTGAGAGCCTTAATGTGAGTATCACTCCCCTGTGAGAGCCTTAATGTGAGTATCACTCCCCTGTGAGAGCCTTAATGTGAGTATCACTCCCCTGTGAGATCCTTAATGTGAGTGTCACTCCCCTGAGAGAGCCTTAATGTGAGTATCACTCCCCTGTGAGAGCCTTAATGTGAGTATCTCTCCCCTGAGAGAGCCTTAATGTGAGTATCACTCCCCTGAGAGAGCCTTAATGTGAGTATCACTCCCCTGTGAGATCCTTAATGTGAGTGTCACTCCCCTGAGAGCCTTAATGTGAGTTCCACTCCTCTGTGAGAGCCTTAATGTGAGTATCACTCCCCTGAGAGAGCCTTAATGTGAGTGTCACTCCCCTGTGAGAGCCTTAATGTGAGTATCACTCCCCTGAGAGAGCCTTAATGTGAGTATCACTCCCCTGTGAGAACCTTAATGTGAGTATCACTCCCCTGAGAGAGCCTTAATGTGAGTATCACTCCCCTGAGAGAGCCTTAATGTGAGTATCACTCCCCTGTGAGAGCCTTAATGTGAGTGTCACTTCCATGAGAGACTTAATGTGAGTATCACTCCCCTGAGAGAGCCTTAATGTGAGTATCACTCCCCTGTGAGAGCCTTAATGTGAGTGTCACTTCCATGAGAGACTTAATGTGAGTATCACTCCCCTGTGAGAACCTTAATGTGAGTATCACTCCCCTGAGAGAGTCTTAATGTGAGTATCACTCCCCTGAGAGAGCCTTAATGTGAGTATCACTCCCCTGTGAGAGCCTTAATGTGAGTGTCACTTCCATGATAGCCTTAATGTGAGTATCACTTCCATGAGAGACTTAATGTGAGTACCACTCCCCTGAGAAAGCCTTAATGTGTGTATTACTCTCCTGAGAAAGCCTTAATGTGAGTATCACTCCCCTGAGAGAGCCTTAATGTGAGTATCACTCCTCTGTGAGAGCCTTAATGTGAGTATCACTCCCCTGTGAGAGCCTTAATGTGAGTATCACTCCCCTGTGAGAGCCTTAATGTGAGTATCACCCCCCTGAGAGAGCCTTAATGTGAGTATCACCCCCCTGTGAGAGCCTTAATGTGAGTATCACCCCCCTGAGAGAGCCTTAATGTATCACCCCCTGAGAGAGCTTTAATGTGAGTATCACCCCCCTGAGAGAGCCTTAATGTGAGTATCACCCCCTGAGAGAGCCTTAATGTGAGTATCACTCCCCTGAGAGAGCCTTAATGTGAGTATCACTCCCCTGAGAGAGCCTTAATGTGAGTATCACTCCCCTGAGAGCCTTAATGTGAGTATCACTCCCCTGAGAGAGCCTTAATGTGAGTATCACTCCTCTGTGAGAGCCTTAATGTGAGTATCACTCCCCTGTGAGAGCCTTAATGTGAGTATCACTCCCCTGTGAGATCCTTAATGTGAGTGTCACTCCCCTGAGAGAGCCTTAATGTGAGTATCACTCCCCTGTGAGAGCCTTAATGTGAGTATCACTCCCCTGAGAGAGCCTTAATGTGAGTATCACTCCCCTGAGAGAGCCTTAATGTGAGTATCACTCCCCTGTGAGATCCTTAATGTGAGTGTCACTCCCCTGAGAGCCTTAATGTGAGTTCCACTCCTCTGTGAGAGCCTTAATGTGAGTATCACTCCCCTGTGAGAGCCTTAATGTGAGTATCACTCCCCTGAGAGAGCCTTAATGTGAGTGTCACTCCCCTGTGAGAGCCTTAATGTGAGTATCACTCCCCTGAGAGAGCCTTAATGTGAGTATCACTCCCCTGTGAGAACCTTAATGTGAGTATCACTCCCCTGAGAGAGCCTTAATGTGAGTATCACTCCCCTGAGAGAGCCTTAATGTGAGTATCACTCCCCTGAGAGAGCCTTAATGTGAGTATCACTCCCCTGTGAGAACCTTAATGTGAGTATCACTCCCCTGAGAGAGCCTTAATGTGAGTATCACTCCCCTGAGAGAGCCTTAATGTGAGTATCACTCCCCTGTGAGAGCCTTAATGTGAGTGTCACTTCCATGATAGCCTTAATGTGAGTATCACTTCCATGAGAGACTTAATGTGAGTACCACTCCCCTGAGAAAGCCTTAATGTGTGTATTACTCTCCTGAGAAAGCCTTAATGTGAGTATCACTCCCCTGAGAGCCTCAATGTGAGTATCACTCCCCTGAGAGATTTAATGTGGGTGTCACTCCCCTGAGAGACTTAATGTGAGTATCACTCCCCTGTGAGAGACTTAATGTGAGTATCACTCCCCTGTTAGAGCCTTAATGTTAGTACCACTCCCCTGTGAGAGCCTTAATGTGAGTGTCACTCCCCTGTGAGAGCCTTAATGTGAGTGTCACTCCCCTGAGAGATCCTTAATGTGAGTATCACTCCCCTGTGAGATCCTTAATGTGAGTATCACTCCCCTGTGAGAGCCTTAATGTGAGTACCACTCCCCTGTGAGAGCCTTAATGTGAGTATCACTCCCCTGAGAGCCTTAATGTGAGTTTCACTCCCCTGTGAGAGCCTTAATGTGAGTATCACTCCCCTGTGAGAGCCTTAATGTGAGTATCACTCTCCTGTGAGAGCCTTAATGTGAGTATCACTCCCCTGAGAGCCTTCATGTGAGTATCACTCCCCTGAGAGACTTAATGTGAGTGTCACTCCCCTGAGAGACTTAATGTGAGTGTCACTCCCCTGAGAGACTTAATGTGAGTGTCACTCCCCTGAGAGCCTTAATGTGAGTATCACTCCCCTGAGAGAATTGCCGTGTCTGTGATTGCCGTGTCTGCCAATGCCGTGTCTGCCAATGCCGTGCCTGCCAATGCCGTGTCTGTCATTGCCGTGTCAGTCATCACCATGTCTGTCATCGCCGTGTCTGTCATTGCCGTGTCTGTCATTGCCTTGTCTGTCATTGCCGTGTCTGCCATCGCCGTGTCCTCCAATGCCGTGTCTGCCAATGCCGTGTCTGCCAATGCCGTGTCTGCCAATGCCGTGTCTGCCAATGCCGTGTCTGCCAATGCCGTGTCTGCCAATGCTGTGTCTGCCAATGCCGTGTCTGTCATTGCCGTGTCTGTCATTGCCGTGTCTGTCATTGCCGTGTCTGTAATCGCCGTGTCTGTCATTGCCGTGTCAGTCATCACCATGTCTGTCATCGCCGTGTCTGCCATCGCCGTGTCTGCCATCGCCGTGTCTGCCATCTCCGTGTCTGCCATCGCCGTGTCTGCCAATGCCGTGTCTGTCATCACCGTGTCTGTCATCACTGTGTCTGCCATTGCAGAAAAAAAAGAAACCGGAGATGAGACACAAGCTGGAGTCTGGGATCAGGATGGCCCACAAGGCCCAAACCCTAACCATCCCGGTGAGTACGCCAACAAAACAGTGACTGATGGTTATGAGTTCGGTTAGTGACACTGCTCTGGTTATCAGTCTGGTTAGTAACACTGCTCTGGTTATCAGTCTGGTTAGTAACACTGCTCTGGTTATCAGTCTGGTTAGTGACACTGCTCTGGTTATCAGTCTGGTTAGTAACACTGCTCTGGTTATCAGTCTGGTTAGTGACACTGCTCTGGTTATCAGTCTGGTTACTAACACTGCTCTGGTTATCAGTCTGGTTAGTAACACTGCTCTGGTTATCAGTCTGGTTAGTAACACTGCTCTGGTTATCAGTCTGGTTAGTGACACTGCTCTGGTTATCAGTCTGGTTAGTAACACTGCTCTGGTTATCAGTCTGGTTAGTAACACTGCTCTGGTTATCAGTCTGGTTAGTGACACTGCTCTGGTTATCAGTCTGGTTACTAACACTGCTCTGGTTATCAGTCTGGTTAGTAACACTGCTCTGGTTATCAGTCTGGTTAGTAACACTGCTCTGGTTATCAGTCTGGTTAGTGACACTGCTCTGGTTATCAGTCTGGTTAGTAACACTGCTCTGGTTATCAGTCTGGTTAGTGACACTGCTCTGGTTATCAGTCTGGTTAGTAACACTGCTCTGGTTATCAGTCTGGTTAGTAACACTGCTCTGGTTATCAGTCTGGTTAGTAACACTGCTCTTGTTATCAGTCTAGTTAGTGACACTGCTCTGGTTATCAGTCTGGTTAGTAACACTGCTCTGGTTATCAGTCTGGTTAGTAACAGTGCTCTGGTTATCTGTATGGTTAGTAACTCTGCTCTGGTTATACGTCTGGTTAGTAACACTGCTCTGGTTATCAGTCTGGTTAGTGACACTGCTCTGGTTATCTGTATGGTTAGTAACACTGCTCTGGTTATCTGTATGGTTAGTAACACTGCTCTGGTTATCTGTCTGGTTAGTGACACTGCTCTGGTTATCAGTCTAGTTAGTGACACTGCTCTGGTTATACGTCTGGTTAGTAACACTGCTCTGGTTATACGTCTGGTTAGTGACACTGCTCTGGTTATCAGTCTGGTTAGTAACACTGCTCTGGTTATCAGTCTGCTTAGTAACACTGCTCTGGTTATCAGTCTGGTTAGTGCCACTGCTCTGGTTATCTGTCTGGTTAGTGACACTGCTCTGGTTATCTGTCTGGTTAGTAACACTGCTCTGGTTATCTGTATGGTTAGTAACACTGCTCTGGTTATCTGTCTGGTTAGTGACACTGCTCTGGTTATCAGTCTAGTTAGTGACACTGCTCTGGTTATACGTCTGGTTAGTAACACTGCTCTGGTTATACGTCTGGTTAGTGACACTGCTCTGGTTATCAGTCTGGTTAGTGACACTGCTCTGGTTATCAGTCTGGTTAGTAACACTGCTCTGGTTATCAGTCTGGTTAGTAACACTGCTCTGGTTATCTGTCTGGTTAGTGACACTGCTCTGGTTATACGTCTGGTTAGTAACACTGCTCTGGTTATACGTCTGGTTAGTAACACTGCTCTGGTTATCACTCTGGTTATCAGTCTGGTTAGTAACACTGCTCTGGTTATCTGTCTGGTTAGTGACACTTCTCTGGTTATCAGTCTGGTTAGTAACACTGCTCTGGTTATACGTCTGGTTAGTGACACTGCTCTGGTTATCAGTCTGGTTAGTGACACTGCTCTGGTTATCAGTCTGGTTAGTAACACTGCTCTGGTTATCTGTATGGTTAGTAACACTGCTCTGGTTATCAGTCTGGTTAGTAACACTGCTCTGGTTATCTGTCTGGTTAGTGACACTGCTCTGGTTATCTGTCTGGTTAGTGACACTGCTATGGTTATCTGTCTGGTTAGTAACACAGCTCTGGTTATCAGTCTGGTTAGTAACACTGCTCTGGTTATCAGTCTGGTTAGTAACACTGCTCTGGTTATCAGTCTGGTTAGTAACACTGCTCTGGTTATCTGTCTGGTTAGTGACACTTCTCTGGTTATCAGTCTGGTTAGTAACACTGCTCTGGTTATACGTCTGGTTAGTGACACTGCTCTGGTTATCAGTCTGGTTAGTGACACTGCTCTGGTTATCAGTCTGGTTAGTAACACTGCTCTGGTTATCTGTATGGTTAGTAACACTGCTCTGGTTATCAGTCTGGTTAGTAACACTGCTCTGGTTATCTGTCTGGTTAGTGACACTGCTCTGGTTATCTGTCTGGTTAGTGACACTGCTATGGTTATCTGTCTGGTTAGTAACACAGCTCTGGTTATCAGTCTGGTTAGTAACACTGCTCTGGTTATCAGTCTGGTTAGTAACACTGCTCTGGTTATCAGTCTGGTTAGTAACACTGCTCTGGTTATCAGTCTGGTTAGTAACACTGCTCTGGTTATCAGTCTGGTTAGTAACACTGCTCTGGTTATCAGTCTGGTTAGTAACACTGCTCTTGTTATCAGTCTGGTTATTGACACTGCTCTGGTTATCTGTCTGGTTAGTGACACTGCTATGGTTATCTGTCTGGTTAGTAACACTGCTCTGGTTATCTGTCTGGTTAGTGACACTGCTATGGTTATCTGTCTGGTTAGTGACACTGCTCTGGTTATCTGTCTGGTTAGTGACACTGCTATGGTTATCTGTCTGGTTAGTGACACTGCTATGGTTATCTGTCTGGTTAGTAACACTGCTCTTATTGTGCCACCATCCTCTCAGCTGATAGGCAGAGCTGTAAAGATACACATCAGGTTTACTTGAAGAAGAGGAGACAAAGAAAGTGACGTGGGACCGCTCTGAGCGAGAATGGGCAAAAGCTGAAATAGCCGGCGCTATAGGATGTGACCTACTCGGGATCACTGTATTTTACTGCAAGAGAACACTGTTTTTAACTCTTTCTTCCTCTAACAGTGTTACTAATTCAGTCCAGGTTAATTCTTACTTTGCTTTCCAGGATCGGATTGATAAATATGGTTTTTCTGGACGTTACAGAGAGCAGAAACCTGAAGGTAAGAATACAGTTAATAAAACTCTAAGTGTCTCTTTATATATACATTTTTATTTTCTCATATCTTCTATACACAATACAAAAGAGTGATTTAATCAATACAGACACATAAGTGCATTAATTACAGTGCAGTTTTGTGCATGCTTCAAGATCATTATAAGTTTCAATCATTGTCTACAATATCCAGACAAAAAATAACCGTCATGCATCCATTCCTACATTCATCCAACATTCATACTTGTTCTTGTGGTGAAACGTCCATATGCCAATTATTATAGAGGGTGTTACTCCTGTAATTTTATGTTCTGTTGGCTTCATATTTGGCTTGTTTGTATTACTGGTTGATGCTCCGCCACGTGGCCCATATTTCATGATACATTTTTAAGTTGTTTGTGGATAGATCCGTCGCTAGATCTACCTTAGCTTTATTATTTAATGGTACGTCCAAATTGAATAGGAAAGTTTGGGGAGTTGGACCCCAATCTATTCCAAAGAGGAATTTTTTCCCAGGTCTGTCTTTAAAGGATCTCACATTGCCACCATGTATGAGACATGGTGCCGAGCACGCTCCGGTATCTCCAACACTTCTTCGAGGAAGACTGGAACATTTTGTGCATGACAGCTGGAACATAATACCAGCGATATAGTAATCTGAAGAATTGTTCATGCAAGCTTATACAATAAACTGCCCTCCTTAGTTTAACCCATGCCAGGAACCATGTCTCAGCTGGGTAATTCATCCGTAGCTCTTCTTCCCATTTAATACTACTGGTTTTCCCTAAGTCGGTCTCCCGTCTGGACAGATTGATTAGTCTAGATATGAGGTGTTGTACTTGGTGATGTGAGGCTTGCATGCAGCTGCTCCAGAGTCCAGTGGTGGCATGCTTTACACCACTCGATCCGATGCTTGGCATTGTACTTGGTGATGTGAGGCTTGCATGCAGCTGCTCCAGAGTCCCAGTGGTGGCATGCTTTACACCACTCGATCTGATGCTTGGCATTGTACTTGGTGATGTAAGGCTTGCATGCAGCTGCTCCAGAGTCCAGTGGTGGGTGCTTTACACCACTCAATCCGATGCTTGGAATTGTACTTGGTGATGTGAGGCTTGCATACAGCTGCTCCAGAGTCCCAGTGGTGGCATGCTTTACACCACTCGATCCGACGCTTGGTATTATACTTGGTGATGTGAGGCTTGCATGCAGCTGCTCCAGAGTCCAGTGGTGGGTGCTTTACACCACTCAATCCGATGCTTGGAATTGTACTTGGTGATGTGAGGCTTGCATGCAGCTGCTCCAGAGTCCAGTGGCGGCATGCTTTACACCACTCGATCCGATGCTTGGCATTGTACTTGGTGATGTGCGGCTTGCATGCAGCTGCTCCAGAGTCCAGTGGCGGCATGCTTTACACCACTCGATCTGACGCTTGGTATTATACTTGGTGATGTGAGGCTTGCATGCAGCTGCTCCAGAGTCCAGTGGCGGCATGCTTTACACCACTCGATCCGATGCTTGGCATTGTACTTGGTGATGTGATGCTTGCATGCAGCTGCTCCAGAGTCCAGTGGTGGCATGCTTTACACCACTCGATCTGATGCTTGGCATTGTACTTGGTGATGTGCGGCTTGCATGCAGCTGCTCCAGAGTCCAGTGGCGGCATGCTTTACACCACTCGATCAGACGCTTGGCATTGTACTTGGTGATGTGAGGCTTGCATGCAGCTGCTCCAGAGTCCAGTGGCGGCATGCTTTACACCACTCGATCCGATGCTTGGCATTGTACTTGGTGATGTGAGGCTTGCATGCAGCTGCTCCAGAGTCCAGTGGTGGCATGCTTTACACCACTTGATCCGATGCTTGGCATTGTACTTGGTGATGTGAGGCTTGCATGCAGCTGCTCCAGAGTCCAGTGGTGGCATGCTTTACACCACTCGATCCGACGCTTGGCATTGTACTTGGTGATGTGAGGCTTGCATGCAGCTGCTCCAGAGTCCAGTGGCGGCATGCTTTACACCACTCGATCCGATGCTTGGCATTGTACTTGGTGATGTGATGCTTGCATGCAGCTGCTCCAGAGTCCAGTGGTGGCATGCTTTACACCACTCGATCCGACGCTTGGCATTGTACTTGGTGATGTGAGGCTTGCATGCAGCTGCTCCAGAGTCCAGTGGCGGCATGCTTTACACCACTCGATCCGACGCTTGGCATTGTACTTGGTGATGTGAGGCTTGCATGCAGCTGCTCCAGAGTCCAGTGGTGGGTGCTTTACACCACTCAATCCGATGCTTGGAATTGTACTTGGTGATGTGAGGCTTGCATGCAGCTGCTCCAGAGTCCAGTGGCGGCGTGCTTTACACCACTCGATCCGATGCTTGGCATTGTACTTGGTGATGTGAGGCTTGCATTCAGCTGCTCCAGAGTCCAGTGGTGGCGTGCTTTACACCACTCTATCTGATGCTTGGCATTGTACTTGGTGATGTGAGGCTTGCATGCAGCTGCTCCAGAGTCCAGTGGCGGCATGCTTTACACCACTTGATGCGATGCTTGGCATTGTACTTGGTGATGTGAGGCTTGCATACAGCTGCTCCAGAGTCCAGTGGCGGCATGCTTTACACCACTCGATCCGATGCTTGGCATTGTACTTGGTGATGTGAGGCTTGCATGCAGCTGCTCCAGAGTCCAGTGGCGGCATGCTTTACACCACTCGATCCGATGCTTGGCATTGTACTTGGTGATGTGAGGCTTGCATGCAGTTGCTCGGCCATGGAAACCGATCCGACGCTTGGCATTGTACTTGGTGATGTGAGGCTTGCATGCAGTTGCTCGGCCATGGAAACCGATCCGACGCTTGGCATTGTACTTGGTGATGTGCGTCTTGCATGCAGTTGCTCGGCCATGGAAACCGATCCGACGCTTGGCATTGTACTTGGTGATGTGAGGCTTGCATGCAGCTGCTCGGCCATGGAAACCGATCTGACACTTGGCATTGTACTTGGTGATGTGAGGCTTGCATGCAGTTGCTTGGCCATGGAAACCGATCCGACGCTTGGCATTGTACTTGGTGATGTGAGGCTTGCATGCAGTTGCTCGGCCATGGAAACCGATCTGACACTTGGCATTGTACTTGGTGATGTGAGGCTTGCATGCAGTTGCTCGGCCATGGAAACCGATCCGATGCTTGGCATTGTACTTGGTGATGTGAGGGTTGCATGCAGCTGCTCGGCCATGGAAACCGATCCGATGCTTGGCATTGTACTTGGTGATGTGAGGCTTGCATGCAGTTTCTCGGCCATGGAAACCGATTCTATGAAGCTCCCACTGCACAGTTTTTGTGCTGATATTAATGTCAGTGGAAGTTTGGAATCAGCAGAGCACTGGTGACTTTTACTCCCCATGCACCTCAGCACTCGGGGACCCTGCTCTGTGACTTTACCTGGTCTCCTGCTTGTGGCTGAGTTGCTGCTATTTTTAACTATCTTACTTTTTAATAATACCACTAATACCACAGCAGGGATGAAACTTAACACTGACTTATTATAAAGGTGGCACCTATCACAGTACCAAGCTTGAATTGGCTGAGCTCTTCAGAACCACTCATCTGGGTTGTAGATAGTTACATATATAGTTACATTGTAGCTTAGGTTGATTTCTCCTTGGATCAGTAAGCACTAAATGAATATTAATGCCTATACTACCATACTTAGACCTCTGTGTCACTAAACTGGTTTTGCCCCCCAGCCCTCCCCTGCTCACAATATGATGTAAGCAGGCAGGACACCCCACTGTAACAAGGTGTCTTGTTATTGGCTAACTGAGCAGATTTAGAGTGCAAGCTTTGAAGACCTCTCAGGCATAATGTTATACAAATACATGTGAAAGACATCAATGGTGGGGTCTTAGCATACCACCCAACATCCCACATGGCCAAAGAGGAATCAAAACTAATAAATAAACATATTTACTGCACACTATACAATGAGTTTTATTGCTGTGGAGTTTGTGATACACACAGATTCACCTGGAAAATAAGGACAATAAAGGAAAAGGGCAACAAAGGGATTTGGGGCAATAAGAGGGACTGTCCCTCCTTACTGTATTCACATAAGAGGCATGTTCTGGTGTCAGAGGTATTAAAACTTCCCTTGGGATGATCCCCAGTGGGATAATGTGACACTGAGTGTGGAACAGGAAGGACCCACACCAAGCTGGAGTTTGTATGGACTAGGGGTCTCTGGCTCCTTCTCTGTGCCTTTCCCTCTGCTTCCACCCCAAGTCCTAATGGGCTTCTGTATAAAGTTCAGTGGTGGGGAAAAGTTACCATGGAACCCAATGGAATGTTCCTGCTGATTACATCACATTTAGAACTTTGCCCAAAAATCACCATGGAAACCAATGGAATGTTCCTGCTGATTACATCACTTTTAGAACTTTGCCCAAAAATCACCATGGAAACCAATGGAATGTTCCTGCTGATTACATCACTATTAGAACTTTACCCCCAGAATCACCATGGAAACCAGTGGAATGTTCCTGCTGATTACATCACTTTTAGAACTTTACCCCCCAGAATCAACATGGAAACCAATGGAATGTTCCTGCTGATTACATCACTTTTAGAACTTTACCCCCCAGAATCAACATGGAAACCAATGGAATGTTCCTGCTGATTACATCACTTTTAGAACTTTACCCCAGAATCACCATGGAAACCAATGGAATGTTCCTGCTGATTACATCACTATTAGAACTTTACCCCCAGAATCACCATGGAAACCAATGGAATGTTCCTGCTGATTACATCACTTTTAGAACTTTACCCCTGAATCACCATGGAAACCAATGGAATGTTCCTGCTGATTACATCACTTTTAGAACTTTACCCCAGAATCACCATGGAAACCAATGGAATGTTCCTGCTGATTACATCACTTTTAGAACTTTACCCCCCAGAATCAACATGGAAACCAATGGAATGTTCCTGCTGATTACATCACTATTAGAACTTTACCCCAGAATCACCATGGAAACCAATGGAATGTTCCTGCTGATTACATCACTTTTAGGGCTTTACCACCAGAATCACCATGGAAACCAATGGAATGTTCCTGCTGATTACATCACTTTTAGAACTTAACCCAGACATTGCCTTTATACAGAGACCCCAATGTATTAGATTCCAGTGATGCCCATTTTGGTGACACAGTTCTCCAAGACGTGATATCTCACTAATATGTACAACTCATGGTGAGCAAGTTATTTGTGTGATGTTGTGGGTTGTTGTAACATATAATATATTTTAGATTTTTTTTCATTTTCTATAATGTGCTGTAAATCTATTTGATTTTTCTCTGTAAATTGGACATACTTCCCAGAATCTCTTATTCCGTGGATTTCAATGGGATGTTTACAGTTTTTATAGTGTTTATATCTCATATTGTGTAACATATTTATGTCATGGGCACATTCTGATATTTAAAAGAGTTTTATTAAAACCTTTAATAAGAGTTAATAAAATAGTACACGATCTCTCACTGGCGGAAACCTTTTTTTAAATTGACCAACAGATGTTATATGGTCCCTAGTAGAACGGCTCTCACGTCTCCTAATAATTCAGAGCTATACTGGGGTTGTGGAAGCTCGTTTGTCACATATATACACCCATGGTGGAGCTCTCCAAGAACTAAGTGACGTACTAAGAAAAATAGATGATACAATCCTACCCAAAAGAGCCAGAAGTAGCGTTGCCGTACTTAGGTTTGCCAAGATTATATTGGCTAGGTCATGGAGACCCCATGTACCCCAGTACAGTTCCAAACACGTAAAGATGGCTAACCAGCCCCCCATATAAACCACTCTGGGATACCTGTTCAGAACAAGATATCTCTGATATTCCCAGCTAATATATAAACTAGGACCAGGTAGCAGGAAACCTACAGGTAACCGATGACATAGAAGGGAAGGGGAAGAAGGTGATGGGAGTAGATCTCCCCTGGGCGAAGTCGACGTGCCCCCACAAGCAGTGTGTATAGATATTGTCTTTTGGTGTGAAGTAATATATGTTTCTTTTACTCTTTTATAAGTAGATCTCATGGATTATAGTAAGCTACCTTGGTATGGTGGTAATATAAGCACATAATACAAACTGAACCTACTACTTTAAAAGAAGGGAAACTACCACAACTAGAGGACATAGTCTTAAATTAGAGGGGCAACGATTTAAATGTAATATCAGGAAGTATTACTTTACTGAGAGGGTAGTGGATGTATGGAATAGCCTGCCAGCAGAAGTGGTAGAGGTTAATACAGTGAAGGAGTTTAAGCATGCATGGGATAGGTATAAGGCTATCCTAGATATAAGATAAGGCCAGGGACTAATGAAAGTATTACATTACTGAGAGGGTAGTGGATGCATGGAATAGTCTTCCAGTAGAAGTGGTAGAGGTTAATACAGTGAAGGAGTTTAAGCATGCATGGGATAGGTATAAGGCTATCCTAGATATAAGATAAGGTCAGGGACTAATGAAAGTATTACATTACTGAGAGGGTAGTGGATGTATGGAATAGTCTTCCAGTAGAAGTGGTAGAGGTTAATACAGTGAAGGAGTTTAAGCATGCGTGGGATAGGTATAAGGCTATCCTAGATATAAGATAAGGCCAAGGACTAATGAAAGTATTACTTTACTGAGAGGGTAGTGGATGCATGGAATAGTCTTCCAGTAGAAGTGGTAGAGGTTAATACAGTGAAGGAGTTTAAGCATGCATGGGATAGGTATAAGGCTATCCTAGATATAAGATAAGGCCAAGGACTAATGAAAGTATTACATTACTGAGAGGGTAGTGGATGCATGGAATAGTCTTCCAGTAGAAGTGGTAGAGGTTAATACAGTGAAGGAGTTTAAGCATGCGTGGGATAGGTATAAGGCTATCCTAGATATAAGATAAGGCCAGGGACTAATGAAAGTTTTACTTTACTGAGAGGGTAGTGGATGTATGGAATAGCCTTCCAGCAGAAGTAGTAGCGGTTAATACAGTGAAGGAGTTTAAGCATGCATGGAATAGGTATAAGGCTATCCTAGATATAAGATAAGGCCAGGGACTAATGAAAGTATTACATTACTGAGAGGGTAGTGGATACATGGAATAGTCTTCCAGTAGAAGTGGTAGAGGTTAATACAGTGAAGGAGTTTAAGCATGCATGGGAGAGGTATAAGGCTATCCTAGATATAAGATAAGGTCAGGGACTAATGAAAGTATTACATTACTGAGAGGGTAGTGGATGTATGGAATAGTCTTCCTGTAGAAGTGTTAGAGGTTAATACAGTGAAGGAGTTTAAGCATGCATTGGATAGGTATAAGGCTATCCTAGATATAAGATAAGGCCAGGGACTAATGAAAGTATTACTTTACTGAGAGGGTAGTGGATGTATGGAATAGCCTTCCAGCAGAAGTAGTAGAGGTAAACACAGTCAAGGATTTTAAGCATGCATGGGATAGACACAAGGCTATCCTAGCTATAAGACCGGGAACGGGGGACTAAAAAAAATAAAAATTGGGCAGACTAGATGGACCGAATGGTTCTTATCTGCCGACACATTCTATGTTTCTACTAGGATTTTTTTCCTTGTGCTTATATCTAGTTGTATAGCTAGATGCTTGCCTCTTACACTTATATTTATGTCTGAAAATTACTTTAGTGATGTCATACTACTTGGTGGCTGTTTTCTATTTTTGTATGAGTTTCTACTGTTTGATATTGTACTTTGTTTTAGTAATTTTTGTAATTAAATATTTTAAAAAACCCTTAATAAATAGAAAAGAAACCTGTCTTATTCACAAAACTATCATCTCCAATCCTGCTATATAGCGACCAGGCAGGTCCAATATGCAGTCTGGTATAATACACCCAGGTATGATACACCCCAGGTATGATACACCCAGGTATAATACACCCAGGTATAATACACCCAGATATAATACACCCCAGGTATAATACACCCCAGGTGTAATACACCCCAGGTATAATACACCCAGGTATGATACACCCAGGTATGATACACCCAGGTATAATACACCCAGGTATAATACACCCCAGGTATAATACACCCCAGGTATGATACACCCCAGGTATGATACACCCAGGTATAATACACCCAGGTATAATGCACCCCAGGTATGATACACCCCAGGTATGATACACCCCAGGTATGATACACCCCAGGTATGATACACCCAGGTATAATACACCCCAGGTATGATACACCCAGGTATAATGCACCCCAGGTATAATGCACCCCAGGTATGATGCACCCCAGGTATGATACACCCCAGGTATGATACACCCAGGTATAATACACCCCAGGTATGATACACCCCAGGTATGATACACCCAGGTATGATACACCCAGGTATGATACACCCAGGTATGATACACCCAGGTATAATGCACCCCAGGTATAATACACCCCAGGTATGATACACCCCAGGTATGATACACCCAGGTATGATACACCCAGGTATAATACACCCCAGGTATGATACACCCCAGGTATAATACACCCAGGTATAATACACCCATATAAAACTTGATTTCTGAGCAATGCTTGTGTTTGAGAAACTTATTGTATTTTCCTTTTAATCTAGCTTATTTTTTCTGATTCTGACAACTATAACATTTTTTTTTTAGCAGAAACCTTCAGTTCCGAAACGCAGTAAGAAAAAGCAGATTTCGTTGCGAAAACAGAATAAAAATATTGTCCGTTTAAAAAGAAATTTCAGCGATTTTGGAAAAAAACATCTTTCGCTTTCCAAAAAGAATGTCAAGTAAAGATATTTTCGTTTGAAACCTGTGGAACAGCTTATGCATGGTTATCTTTACAATGTTATTTTAACATGTTGTTATTTTATACTGGTTATTTAAACAAATATTTAGTAAACTGTGCTTGTTTCTGTGGGTACGGTTAGCATTGAATGTTTTACGGGGTCACATAGACCATTTTATTATGCGCATGTTGAACAATTACTCATATAAAGTTTATTTTCTGCAAACCTATGATGTTTTTCAAATATTGCATGCAAACATCCTTATCTATACACACAATGTCGTGATCCTCGATACATAACAGGAGAATGGGAATAACTTCAAGAAAATATAAAGTTTTTTTTTTTTTTTTGAAATGTCTGAAATTAGAAACTAGAGCATTTTGTTTATAAAAGTATCTAGTCCATGTTAGTACTGTATGTTATTATGCACTGCTAGGGTTGCCACCTGGCCGGTATTTTACCGGCAGGCCGGTAAAAAATTGGCATCAGGCCAATGATAAGTCTATGGAGACAGTGCCAAGGCCGGTATTTTTTTAAAGAAAAGGTGGCAACCCTATGCACTGCATGTAAGTATCCAAAATCCTTGCTATAATCTCTGCTAAATCAAAGCACATCAAATAATTAGCCCCGATGCATATACCAGGGATATAGAGGATAATCTCCAAACAATAAAATGCAGTTTGTAATGTTGGTTACTTTCCCAGAACAAATGAAAGTATATTATTATTCTCCATATTCGAAGCAGTAACGATATTCATATGATATCAAAGGTTTAATCTTGCCCTGTGTTTTATCTCTCTGAACATTTGCAAAGACCAGGGTCACTTTCATTTAAACTGTACACCAATCAAAAGCTAATGTTAATGAGACAGAAGTAGTCTTGGCTCTCTTAAAAAATAAATATAAAGTACATTTTTATCCCAGTGTCTTGTACACTGTAGTTTTCACTTGCCTTATTATAATAGAGCACAAAGGATTGTATTTACAAATTCCTCATGGGGGCACCAAAGAAACAATGCTGAAACAATGCTGGTCACAGCAACTCAGTGAATTGGAAGGCAGCTACTCAGTGATTTGGAAGGCAGCTTCTCAGTGATTTGGAAGGCAGCTTCTCAGGGATTTGGAAGGCAGCAACTCAGTGAATTGGAAGGCAGCTACTCAGTGAATTGGAAGGCAGCTTCTCAGTGATTTGGAAGGCAGCTTCTCAGGGATTTGGAAGGCAGCTTCTCAGTGATTTGGATGGCAGCTACTCAGTGATTTGGAAGGCAGCTACTCAGTGATTTGGAAGGCAGCTTCTCATTGATTTGGAAGGCAGCTTCTCAGGAATTTGGAAGGCAGCTACTCAGTGATTTGGAAGGCAGCTTCTCAGGAATTTGGAAGGCAGCTTCTCAGGGATTTGGAAGGCAGCTTCTCAGTGATTTGGAAGGCAGCTTCTCAGGGATTTGGAAGGCAGCAACTCAGTGAATTGGAAGGCAGCTACTCAGTGATTTGGAAGGCAGCTACTCAGTGATTTGGAAGGCAGCTACTCAGTGATTTGGAAGGCAGCTACTCAGTGATTTGGAAGGCAGCTTCTCATTGATTTGGAAGGCAGCTTCTCAGTGATTTGGAAGTCAGCTTCTCATTGATTTGGAAGGCAGCTTCTCAGTGATTTGGAAGGCAGCTTCTCAGTGATTTGGAAGGCAGCTACTCAGCGATTTGGAAGGCAGCTTCTCAGTGATTTGGAAGGCAGCTTCTCAGTGATTTGGAAGGCAGCTTCTCAGTGATTTGGAAGGCAGCTTCTCAGTGATTTGGAAGGCAGCTTCTCATTGATTTGGAAGGCAGCTTCTCATTGATTTGGAAGGCAGCTTCTCAGTGATTTGGATGGCAGCTTCTCAGTGATTTGGAAGGCAGCTTCTCAGTGATTTGGAAGGCAGCTTCTCAGTGATTTGGAAGGCAGCTTCTCAGTGATTTAGAAGGCAGCTTCTCATTGATTTGGAAGGCAGCTTCTCATTGATTTGGAAGGCAGCTACTCAGTGATTTGGAAGGTAGCTTCTCAGGGATTTGGAAGGCAGCTACTCAGTGATTTGGAAGGCAGCTTCTCAGGGATTTGGAAGGCAGCTTCTCAGGGATTTGGAAGGCAGCTACTCAGTGATTTGGAAGGCAGCTACTCAGTGATTTGGAAGGCAGCTTCTCAGTGATTTGGAAGGCAGCTACTCATTGATTTGGAAGGCAGCTTCTCAGGGATTTGGAAGGCAGCTTCTCAGGGATTTGGAAGGCAGCTTCTCACTGATTTGGAAGGCAGCTTCTCAGGGATTTGGAAGGCAGCTTCTCAGTGATTTGGAAGGCAGCTACTCAGTGATTTGGAAGGCAGCTTCTCATTGATTTGGAAGGCAGCTTCTCAGTGATTTGGAAGGCAGCTTCTCAGTGAATTGGAAGGCAGCTTCTCAGTGATTTGGAAGGCAGCTTCTCAGGGATTTGGAAGGCAGCTACTCAGGGATTTGGAAGGCAGCTACTCAGTGATTTGGAAGGCAGCTACTCAGTGATTTGGAAGGCAGCTACTCATTGATTTGGAAGGCAGCTACTCAGTGATTTGGAAGGCAGCTTCTCAGTGATTTGGATGGCAGCTACTCAGTGATTTGGAAGGCAACTACTCAGTGATTTGGAAGGCAGCTTCTCAGTGATTTGGAAGGCAGCTACTCAGTGATTTGGAAGGCAGCTACTCAGTGATTTGGAAGGCAGCTTCTCAGTGATTTGGAAGGCAGCTACTCATTGATTTGGAAGGCAGCTTCTCAGGGATTTGGAAGGCAGCTTCTCAGTGATTTGGAAGGCAGCTACTCATTGATTTGGGAGGCAGCTACTCAGTGATTTGGAAGGCAGCTTCTCAGGGATTTGGAAGGCAGCTTCTCAGGGATTTGGAAGGCAGCTACTCAGTGATTTGGAAGGCAGCTTCTCAGGGATTTGGAAGGCAGCTTCTCAGGGATTTGGAAGGCAGCTTCTCATTGATTTGGAAGGCAGCTTCTCAGGGATTTGGAAGGCAGCTTCTCAGTGATTTGGAAGGCAGCTACTCAGTGATTTGGAAGGCAGCTTCTCAGTGATTTGGAAGGCAGCTTCTCAGTGATTTGGAATGCAGCTTCTCAGTGATTTGGAAGGCAGCTTCTCAGTGATTTGGAAGGCAGCTACTCAGTGATTTGGAAGGCAGCTTCTCAGGGATTTGGAAGGCAGCTACTCAGTGATTTGGAAGGCAGCTTCTCAGGGATTTGGAAGGCAGCTTCTACATTCAGTGTTTGTTGAAAATTGAGGATATTTTTTTTTCACTGTATTATTTAAATGGGTAAGAGTTTTTATATTTGTGTAGGAGCTCCGGACCCCTTTCCACGACAGGCAGGGGTGCCTTACCTCCCGCAGCTCCATCTTCCTCCCCGGCCTCCGTCGTGCAGCTGGTGGGGGCTGTGTCCTAGTGCCTGATGGTCCCTTCTCATTGGTGAGTCGGGGATGGGGGCTGGCACTCACTCCTTTGCTGCCTGCACCGACCCCGGCTTGGACTCTCCTGTACGCTCCTTTGCTACCTGCACCGACCCCGGCTTGGACTCTCCTGTACGCTCCTTTGCTACCTGCACCGACCCCGGCTTGGACTCTCCTGTACGCTCCTTTGCTACCTGCACCGACCCCGGCTTGGACTCTCCTGTACGCTCCTTTGCTACCTGCACCGACCCCGGCTTGGACTCTCCTGTACGCTCCTTTGCTGCCTGCACCGACCCCGGCTTGGACTCTCCTGTACGCTCCTTTTCTCCCTGCACCGACCTCGGCTTGGACTCTCCTGTACGCTCCTTTGCTGCCTGCACCGACCCCGGCATGGACTCTCCTGTACGCTCCTTTTCTCCCTGCACCGACCTCGGCTTGGACTCTCCTGTACGCTCCTTTGCTGCCTGCACCGACCCCGGCTTGGACTCTCCTGTACGCTCCTTTGCTCCCTGCACTGACCTCGGCTTGGACTCTCCTGTACGCTCTTTTGCTGCCTGCACCGACACCGGCTTGGACTGTCCGGTACGCTCCTTTGCTGCCTGCACCAGTTGGGTGTTATTAATATGATGTGGAAAATAGAGTTTGGCTCGCAGTAAACAGCATCACGTGACTATCACACGCAATAAACAGCATTACATGACTATCACACGCAATAAACAGCATCACGTGACTATCACATGCAGTAAACAGGCAACACGTGACTAGCACACGCAATAAACAGGCAACACGTCACTAGCACACACTATAAACTGGCAACATGTGACTATCACATGCAATAAACAGCAACACGTGACTATCACACGCAATAAACAGCATTACATGACTATCACACGCAATAAACAGCATCACGTGACTATCACATGCAGTAAACAGGCAACACGTGACTAGCACACGCAATAAACAGGCAACACGTCACTAGCACACGCTATAAACTGGCAACATGTGACTATCACATGCAATAAACAGCAACACGTGACTAGCACACGCAATAGATAGGAAACCAAGGCTTCTAAAACAACAAGAACTTTATTAAACTTTACCTTCCCACAAACACAGATATTACAATTACAGCAGGTAATATACACACAACACAAACAGTTCTACTGAGCACTGTCAGTGATAAACCGTCTCTCCAGACACCTCCTAATATGTAGATTAACATGTAAAGACCAGCAGGGTTAGTATGTTAGTAAGGGACTCCTGCAGATATTAACCCCTTCCCGCCTGTTAGACGTTCTATGCTGCTCTGTGTTACTGCCTAGATGCTTGTAGGACAGCACAGAACATCCTGCATTTAACAGATCATTACGGCCCCCCACAATGAGCTGTGTGCAGTCACTGGCAGCGGGGTCCCCAGTGTCAGATCAGTCTGACCTACAAAATGTAACGAACGCTCAAACCAAGCCTCCGGCATCCCTGTGTGCCCTAACTTCCGGGATGTTGGCAGGGACCCACAGGGTCTGTAGATACCGTGATCGGGTCTCTGCTTGTAATTTAGGGCCAGGAGCATAAAGACGCTGCTTTGGTCTTTAAGGACCATCCGATGGGAATGGGTTAAAGAAATGTATCTCCTGTATTTAAAAAGAGAATGTGTTTTGAGCAATGAAATTCTGGTTATTAGCACAGTATCAACTTCATAAAACAAGCTATAGATCACGCTAAACGTAAAGCACAGCATAGACTTCTGTATAATTGAAAGATTGTATCAAGTGTAGACATTTTAAATAGAAATGCTATACTGTAAGACTACAAATAAAGTATCTTACTGAGCCCTCTTTGCTCTATCAGGGAGTAGACATGTTGTATAACTCTACCCGATGGCGGGCGTGTTGTATAACTCTACCAGATGGCGGACATGTTGTATCCATTTGGCGGACATGTTGTATAACTCTACCAGTTGGCGGACATGTTGTTTAACTCTACCAGTTGGCGGGCGTGTTGTATAACTCTACCAGTTGGCGGGCGTGTTGTATAACTCTACCAGTTGGCAGACATGTTGTATAACTCTACCAGTTGGCGGACATGCTGTATAACTCTACTAGTTGGCGGACATGTTGTATAACTCTACCAGTTAGCGGACATGTTGTATAACTCTACGAGTTGGCGGACATGTTGTATAACTCTACTAGTTGGCGGACATGTTGTATAACTCTACCAGTTGGCGGACATGTTGTATAACTCTACCAGTTGGCGGACATGTTGTATAAATCTACTAGTTGGCGGACGTGTTGTATAACTCTACCAGTTGGCGAAACATGTTGTATAACTCTACCAGTTGGCGGAACATGTTGTATAACTCTACCAGTTGGCAAACATGTTGTATAAATCTACCAGTTGGCGGACATGTTGTATAACTCTACCAGTTGGCGGACATGTTGTATAACTCTACTAGTTGGCGGACATGTTGTATAACTCTACCAGTTGGCAAACATGTTGTATAAATCTACCAGTTGGCGGACATGTTGTATAACTCTACCAGTTGGCAAACATGTTGTATAAATCTACCAGTTGGCAAACATGTTGTATAAATCTACCAGTTGGCGGACATGTTGTATAACTCTACCAGTTGGCGGACGTGTTGTATAACTCTACCAGTTGGCAGACGTGTTGTATAACTTTATTGTAAAAAAAAATTGTAACTAACATCCCCCCCTTAACCCACCCCTTGCTGCGGGGATCCCAGGAGGGCCCATTTCTCTCAAGGTCTATGGTGGGGGGTTTTTGGGGGGGGGTTATGACACCGTGATCATGCAATCTTCTATCGCATGTCCCCCCCATTCTTCCCACTCTGAAACAAATCTGCAGAGCTATACAGAGCAAAGATTCTAAACAACCTGTCTGCACCCTGATAGAGCTATACAGAGCAAAGATTCTAAACAACATGTCTGCCCCCTGATAGAGCGATACAGAGCAAAGATTCAAAACAACATGTCCTCCTCCTGATAGAGCTATACAGAGCAAAGATTCTAAACAACATGTCCACCCCCTGATAGAACTATACAGAGCAAAGATTCTAAACAGCATGTCCACCCCCTGATAGAACTATACAGAGCAAAGATTCTAAACAACATGTCCTCCCCTGATAGAGCTATACAGAGCAAAGATTCTAAACAACCTGTCTGCACCCTGATAGAGCTATACAGAGCAAAGATTCTAAACAACATGTCCGCCCCCTGATAGAGCTATACAGAGCAAAGATTCAAAACAACATGTCCTCCTCCTGATAGAGCTATACAGAGCAAAGATTCTAAACAACATGTCCGCCCGATAGATCTATACGGAGCAAAGATTCTAACCAACATGTCCGCCCCCTGATAGAGCTATACAGAGCATGGATTCTAAACAACATGTCTGCCCCCTGATAGAGCTTTACAGAGCAAAGATTCTAAACAACATGTCTACCCCCTGATACAGCTATACAGAGCAAAGATTCTAAACAACATGTCCGCCCCTGATAGAGCTATACAGAGCAAAGATTCAAAACAACATGTCCTCCTCCTGATAGAGCTATTCAGAGCAAAGATTCAAAACAACATGTCCTCCTCCTGATAGAGCTATACAGAGCAAAGATTCTAAACAACATGTCCGCTCCCTGATAGAGCTATACAGAGCAAAGATTCTAAACAACATGTCTGCCCCCTGATAGAGCAATACAGAGCAAAGTTGGCTCAATAAGGTGTTTTATTTGTATTATTTTTCTATATAAAACACTTGATGCAATCTTTCAGTTTGACAGAACTTAATTTTTTGCTGACACTTCTCCTTTAAGAGAACATGTCAAACACCTAAATGAAGTGCTGCAGTGGGGATAATGTAATAACTATGAGGTTATATGATATGTATGTTCCATTTAGGGACTGGATCAGGTACATGACATTCACTCAGTGTTGCTGATAAGTATTACAGACACATTACATTTATAGTGATCACTGTCACTGATAAATTAACATTAATACAACCAATTCTACTAACAGACGGGGCCAATACCTGACAACATAAAATCAAACCATTCCCCAGTCCTGAGACAGATAGTAAACACTGCTTGAATGGAGCCGGGATGTGTATTTACTGGCGTGTTGGGGGAGTTACTGGAACTAGTGTTTGATCTACTCCATAGGTGCCAACAGTCCTATATATACACCTATCAGCCATAACATTATATGTATATATACTGATCAGCCATAACATTATATGTATATATACTGATCAGCCATAACATTATATGTATATATACTGATCAGCCATAACATTATATGTATATATACTGATCAGCCATAACATTATATGTATATATACTGATCAGCCATAACATTATATGTATATATACTGATCAGCCATAACATTATATGTATATATACTGATCAGCCATAACATTATATGTATATATACTGATCAGCCATAACAATATATATATATATATATATATATATATATATATATACACCGATCAGCCATAACATTATATGTATATACACCGATCAGCCATAACATTATATGTATATATACTGATCAGCCATAACATTATATGTATATATACTGATCAGCCATAACATTATATGTATATATACTGATCAGCCATAACATTATTATATATACACTGATCAGCCATAACATTATATGTATATATAATGATCAGCCATAACATTATATGTATATATACTGATCAGCCATAACATTATATGTATATATACTGATCAGCCATAACATTATATGTATATATACTGATCAGCCATAACATTATTATATATAAACACTGATCAGCCATAACATATATATATGCTGACGCATACAAAACAGTGTTTATTATCAGTCCCATGACTCCTTGGGGTGATCTCAAGACTCCCATCCCCTAATAGCTTTTCTGAATTTCCCAAACTTCTCCACCCAGAGCATTCGCGGCCCCTTTCAACGTCCAAGTGAAGAGCGCGAGCTTCTTGCGCAAGTCGTCTGCGTTGACCTCCTGCGGATCCTGTTGCAGGGACTTGATCAAGGCCTGGATGGTGTGCTCCCCCCTGCCAATCAAGATGTGGCGGTAAGGAGAGCTGAGAACCGAGACAAACTGCGACAGGAAGTAGAACTCCACCTGCAATGGACAAAAATCTCTGCTAAAACACAGCGCAATGCACAGCCAGACAGACACTGGAGATAGTGGATAACGGTTCAGTTTGGGGCAACATAATAAAAGAAGAGGTGTCACCATAGAAACCAACGGAATGCTCCTGTGAGTGTTCTATTTAGAACTTTGCCCCAGAATCACCATGGAAACCAACGGAATGCTCCTGCGAGTGTTCTATTTAGAACTTTGCCCCAGAATCACCATAGAAACCAACGGAATGCTCCTGTGAGTGTTCTATTTAGAACTTTGCCCCAGAATCACCATGGAAACCAACGGAATGCTCCTGCCGAGTGTTCTATTTAGAACTTTGCCCCAGAATCACCATGGAAACCAACGGAATGCTCCTACAGAGTGTTCTATTTAGAACTTTGCCCCAGAATCACCATGGAAACCAACGGAATGCTCCTGCCGAGTGTTCTATTTAGAACTTTGCCCCAGAATCACCCCAGAATCACCATGGAAACCAACGGAATGCGCCTGCCGAGTGTTATACTTTTAGAACTTCGCCCCAAATTCCTTGGTCTAAAGAATCTCCTTTGTGTAACCAGCCATTCAGATAGGACACAGAATGATGAGGTCAGGGAGCGACCATGGAGGACCTCATAGCACTTACCCTCATAATGCGTACGTTAAACGACTGGACCATCTTCTCATTGTTCAAATCCGATTGGCTAATGGCTTTCTTGAGGTTTTGGGTGGCTCGCATGTAATCCCCACGGGCAGAAGATAGCCACTGGAAAGAAAGTCCCTGAGACTGCAAGCAGAGAGGTGGGTGTTTAAATCAAGGGCACCTACCACTGCTTTCCCCCCTCCCCACATTAGTACCCTATCATCATGCTGCATATCCTCATTGCGATGTACTATAAATATTACATGGCACTGATATATGTGTTTTAGACTTTATTAGTGGTCTATATATATATTAATGAAGTCTAATGTTGTTTAGAATCTTTGCTCTGTATAGCTCTATCAGGGGCGGACATGTTGTTTAGAATCTTTGCTCTGTATAGCTCTATCAGGGGCGGACATGTTGTTTAGAATCTTTGCTCTGTATAGCTCTATCAGGGGGTGGACATGTTGTTTATAATCTTTGCTCTGTGTAGCTCTATCAGGGGGCGGACATGTTCTTTAGAATCTTTGCTCTGTATAGCTCTATCAGGGGGCGGACATGTTCTTTAGAATCTTTGCTCTGTATAGCTCTATCAGGGGGTGGACATGTTATAATCTTTGCTCTGTTTAGCTCTATCAGGGAGCGGACATGTAGATTAGAATCTTTGCTCTGTTTATAATATTTGCTCTGTATAGCTCTATCAGGAGGAGGACATGTTGGTTAGAATCTTTGCTCTGTATAGCTCTATCAGGGGGCGGACATGTTGGTTAGAATCTTTGCTCTGTATAGCTCTATCAGGGGGCGGACATGTTGGTTAGAATCTTTGCTCTGTATAGCTCTATCAGGGGCAGACATGTTGTATAGAAGGGGACACTAATTTCTTAACCCTTTAATTTCCTTTAAATACTGTGATCAAACTGTAAACTAGGACTTTTATGTTACACCGAAGTCTTTCTCCCTTTGGTTTGCACATGACAGCTGGAATCTATCCCCCTTCTAGTCTTCGTATCGATAGCTTAATAACATTTGGTCTGCAGTTATATTTTGCACTATATACATAATGTATCCCTGGCTGTAGCTCTGCAGTATGCATGTGTAAGTGGAAGGTTTGCTTGATCCTCTAACCTTGAAAGTATTCTGGTATTTGCCCAGCTCCAGCATGTGTGTGAGCAGTACATTGCTGTACTGGGTATAATCCAGGGGCAGGATGCTGTCATGGACCAGTTTGATTAAGGAGAGTCCGGCCACTTGTGCCACGCTAAGGGCTATGGATGGCAGCCTCCCATTCACCACGGCATCTAGGGCATTGTACGTGTCCATCTTAGTGTCCAGGTACTTGTATTTCACTGTATCCTGGGGGAAAAAACATCAAGACAAAGTAACATAGTAACACACTAACATAGTAATACGGTGACACAGTAACAAAGTAACATAGTAACACACTAACATAGTAACATAATAACACACTAACATAGTAACACAGTAACATAGTAACACAGTAACATAGTGACATAGTAACATAGTAACACGGTAACATAGTAACACAGTGACATAGTAACAAAGTAACATAGTAACACACCAACATAGTGACAAAGTAACATAGTAACACACTAACATAGTGACACACCAACATAGTAAAACGGTAACAGAGTGACACAGTGACAAAGTAACATAGTAACACAGTAACATAGAAACACGGTAACATAGTAACACAGTGACAAAGTAACACACTAACATAGTAACACGGTAACATAGTAACACAGTGACAGTAACACACTAACATAGTAATATAGTAACACACTAACATAGTAACACAGTAACATAGTGACACAGTAACATAGTTACATAGAAACACGGTAACATAGTAACACAGTGACAAAGTAACACAGTGACAAAGTAACACACTAACATAGTAACATAATAAAACGGTAACATAGTAACACAGTAACATAGTAACACACTAACATAGTGACATAGTAACACAGTAACATAGTGACATAGTAACACAGTGACATAGTAACACAGTGACATAGTGACATAGTAACACAGTAACATAGTGACACAGTAACATAGTAACACTGTAACATAGTAACACACTAACATAGTGACACACCAACATAGTAAAATGGTAACAGAGTGACACAGTGACAAAGTAACATAGAAACACGGTAACATAGTAACACAGTGACAAAGTAACACACTAACATAGTAACATAATAAAACGGTAACATAGTAACACAGTGACATAGTAACACACTAACATAGTGACATAGTAACACAGTGACATAGTAACACAGTAACATAGTTACATAGTAACACAGTGACATAGTAACACAGTAACATAGTGACATAGTAACACAGTGACATAGTAACACAGTGACATAGTAACACAGTGACATAGTAACACAGTGACAGTAACACACTGACATAGTAACACAGTAACATAGTGACACAGTAACATAGTAACACACTAACATAGTGACATAGAAACACAGTAAAACAAAGTAACACGGTAACATACTGACACAGTAACATAGTAACACAGTAACATAGTGACACAGTAACACAGTAACATAGTGACACAGTAATATAGTGACAGTAACATAGTAACACAATAACATAGTAACACAGTAACATAGTGACATAGTAACATAGTGACACAGTAACACAGTAACATAGTGACAAAGTAACACAGTAACATAATGACCAAGTAACATAGTGACCAAGTAACACAGTAACATAGTGACATAGTAACACATTAAAATTGTCACACACTAACATAGTGACATAGTAACACAGTAAAATAGTGACACAGTAACATAGTGACAAAATAATATAGTGACACAGTAACATAGTAACAAAGTAACACGGTAACCTAGTGCAGGGCTTGACAAATTTAATTTGATTCTAGGAGCCAGCAAATTTTTTTAGGAGCCAGACAATCACGCAAACATACACGCAATTCATACACACACACCAACCCACTTCACATATACACCACACACACACACCCCACTTCACATATACACACACACACCACACTTCACATATACACACACACACACACACACACACACACACACACCACACTTCACATATACACACACACACACACACCACACTTCACATATACACACACACACCACACTTCACATATACACACACACACACCAACCCACTTCACATATACACCCCCCCACTTCACATATACACCCCCCCACTTCACATATACACCTCACATATACACCCCCCCACTTCACCTATACACCTCAGATATACACCCCCCCCCACTTCACATATACACCTCAGATATACACCCCCCCCCCACTTCACATATACACCTCAGATATACACCCCCCCCCCACTTCACATATACACCCCCCCTTCACATATACACCTCACACATACACACCTCACAAATACACACCTCACACACACATACACCTCACACACATATACACCTCACACACACATACACCTCACACACATATACACCTCACACACATACACACCTCACACACATATACACCTCACACATACAAAAGTTTATTTTTTTTCCCCCCTGTCTTAAGTTGTGAGTGCTGGGTCTTGTCACTTGACAACCCAGCACTCATCCGAAATAGCAAGGAAGAACGGCTGCAGCACTAATGTTCCTTCCCTGCTGCCTTACCTCATTGCAGGGCTGGGGAACATTCGTGCTGCAGCCGATCTTCCTTGCTCTTTCGGATGAGTGCTGGGTTGTCAAGTGACGACACCCAGCACTCACACGCGCTGCGCGAGGGGGCGAAGCTTACTGTCTGCGCGATCCGCACAGACTTCTCCCCCTCGCGCTGCAAAAATCCACGAACACACGAACGGCAGCAGCAAGGGGGTCATGTAGGGAACGGCACCCGGGCGCCAGGCTTAATATCCAGGTCGCCATGGCGACCTGGCGCCCGGGGTTTGTCGAGCCCTGACCTAGTGACACATTAACATAGTAACACAGTAAAATAGTGACACAGTAACATAGTGACCCAGTGACATAATAACATAGTGACACAGTAACATGGTAATATAATGACACAGTAACAGAGTAACATCATGACACAGTAACAGTGAAACAGTAACACGGTAACATAGTTACACTGTAACACAGTTACATGGTAACATAGTGACACAGTAACATAGTGACAAGAACATAGTAATAAAGTAACACAGTAATAAAGTAAAATTGTGACACAAGAACATAGTAATAAAGTAACACAATAACATAGTGACACAGTAACATAGTGACACAGTAACATAGTGACACAGTAACATAGTGACACAGTAACATAGTGACATAGTAACACAGTAACATAGTGAGACAGTAACATAGTGACATAGTAACACAGTAACATAGTGACACAGTAGCATAGTAACACAGTAACACAGTAATATAGTGACAGTAACATAGTAACACAATAACATAGTAACACAGTAACATAGTGACACAGTAACACAGTAACATAGTGACACAGTAACATAGTGACACAGTAACATAGTGACATAGTGACATAGTAACATAGTGACATAGTAACATAGTGACATAGTAACATAGTGACATAGTGACACAGTGACACAGTAACATAGTGACACAGTAACATAGTGACACAGTAGCATAGTGACAGTAACACAGTAACATAGTGACAGTAACACAGTAACACGGTAACATAGTAACACAATAACATAGTGACACAGTAACATAGTGACACAGTAACATAGTAACACAATAACATAGTGACACAGTAACATAGTAACACAGTAACATAGTAACACAGTAACATAGTGACACAGTAACATAGTGACACAGTAACATTGTGACATAGTAACACAGTAACATAGTGACACAGTAACATAGTGACACAGTAACATAGTGACACAGTAACATAGTGACATAGTAACACAATAACATAGTGACACAGTAACATAGTAACACAGTAACATAGTGACACAGTAACATAGTGACACAGTAACATAGTGACATAGTAACACAGTAACATAGTGACACAGTAGCATAGTGACACAGTAACACAGTAATATAGTGACAGTAACATAGTAACACAATAACATAGTAACACAATAACATAGTAACACAGTAACATAGTGACATAGTAACACAGTAACATAGTGACACAGTAACACAGTAACATAGTGACACAGTAACATAGTGACACAGTAACATAGTGACACAGTAACATAGTGACACAGTAACATAGTGACACAGTAGCATAGTGACAGTAACACAGTAACATAGTGACAGTAACACAGTAACACGGTAACATAGTAACACAATAACATAGTGACACAGTAACATAGTAACACAGTAACATAGTAACACAATAACATAGTGACACAGTAACATAGTGACACAGTAACATAGTGACACAGTAACATAGTGACACAGTAACATAGTGACACAGTAACATTGTGGCACAGTAACATAGTGACACAGTAACATAGTGACACAGTAACATAGTGACATAGTAACATAGTAACACAGTAACATAGTGACACAGTAACATAGTAACACAGTAACACAGTAACATAGTGACATAGTAACATAGTAACACAGTAACATAGTAACACAGTAACATAGTGACACAGTAACATAGTGACACAGTAACATAGTGACACAGTAACATAGTGACACAGTAACATAGTAACACAATAACATAGTGACACAGTAACATAGTGACACAGTAACATAGTAACACAGTAACATAGTGACACAGTAACATAGTGACATAGTAACACAGTAACATAGTGACACAGTAACATAGTGACACAGTAACATAGTGACACAGTAACATAGTGACACAGTAACATAGTGACATAGTAACACAGTGACATAGTGACACAGTAGCATAGTAACACAGTAACACAGTAACATAGTGACAGTAACACAGTAACACGGTAACATAGTAACACAATAACATAGTGACACAGTAACATAGTAACACAGTAACATAGTAACACAATAACATAGTAACACAGTAACATAGTGACAGTAACACGGTAACATAGTAACACAATAACATAGTGACACAATAACATAGTGACACAGTAACATAGTGACACAGTAACATAGTGACATAGTAACATAGTGACACAGTAGCATAGTAACACAGTAACATAGTGACAGTAACACGGTAACATAGTAACATAGTGACAGTAACATAGTGACATAGTGACACAGTAACATAGTGACATAGTAACATAGTGACACAGTAACATAGTAACACAGTAACATAGTGACACAGTAGCATAGTAACACAGTAACACAGTAATATAGTGACAGTAACATAGTAACACAGTAACAGTGACATAGTGACATAGTAACATAGTGACACAGTAACACAGTAACATAGTGACACAGTAACATAGTGACACAGTAACATAGTGACACAGTAACATAGTAACACAGTAACATAGTAACATAGTGACACAGTAACATAGTAACACAGTAACACAGTAACATAGTGACACAGTAACATAGTAACACAGTAACATAGTAACACAGTAACATAGTGACACAGTAACATAGTGACACAGTAACATAGTGACATAGTAACAAAGTGACATAGTAACATAGTGACATAGTGACATAGTAACACAGTAACATAGTGACACAGTAGCATAGTAACACAGTAACACAGTAATATAGTGACAGTAACATAGTAACACAATAACATAGTAACACAGTAACATAGTGACATAGTAACACAGTAACATAGTGACACAGTAACATAGTGACATAGTGACACAGTAACATAGTGACACAGTAGCATAGTGACAGTAACACAGTAACATAGTGACAGTAACACGGTAACATAGTAACACAATAACATAGTGAGACAGTAACATAGTAACACAGTAACATAGTAACACAATAACATAGTGACACAGTAACATAGTGACACAGTAACATAGTGACACAGTAACATAGTGACACAGTAACATAGTGACACAGTAACATTGTGACATAGTAACACAGTAACATAGTGACACAGTAACATAGTGACACAGTAACATAGTGACACAGTAACATAGTGACATAGTAACATAGTAACACAGTAACATAGTGACATAGTAACATAGTAACACAGTAACATAGTAACACAGTAACATAGTGACACAGTAACATAGTGACACAGTAACATAGTGACACAGTAACATAGTGACATAGTAACATAGTAACACAATAACATAGTGACACAGTAACATAGTAACACAGTAACATAGTGACACAGTAACATAGTGACATAGTGACACAGTAACATAGTGACACAGTAACATAGTAACATAGTGACACAGTAACATAGTGACATAGTAACACAGTAACATAGTGACACAGTAGCATAGTAACACAGTAACATAGTGACAGTAACACGGTAACATAGTAACACAATAACATAGTGACACAGTAACATAGTAACACAGTAACATAGTAACACAGTAACATAGTAACACAATAACATAGTAACACAGTAACATAGTGACAGTAACACGTTAACATAGTAACACAATAACATAGTGACACAGTAACATAGTGACACAGTAACATAGTGACACAGTAACATAGTGACATAGTAACATAGTGACACAGTAGCATAGTAACACAGTAACATAGTGACAGTAACACGGTAACATAGTAACATAGTGACAGTAACATAGTGACATAGTGACACAGTAGCATAGTAACACAGTAACACAGTAATATAGTGACAGTAACATAGTAACACAATAACATAGTAACACAGTAACATAGTGACATAGTAACATAGTGACACAGTAACACAGTAACATAGTGACACAGTAACATAGTGACACAGTAACATAGTGACACAGTAACATAGTAACACAGTAACATAGTGACACAGTAGCATAGTAACACAGTAACACAGTAATATAGTGACAGTAACATAGTAACACAATAACATAGTAACACAGTAACATAGTGACATAGTAACATAGTGACACAGTAACACAGTAACATAGTGACACAGTAACATAGTGACACAGTAACATAGTAACACAGTAACATAGTAACACAGTGACACAGTAACATAGTAACACAGTAACATAGTGACACAGTAACATAGTGACACAGTAACATAGTAACACAGTAACATAGTGACACAGTAACATAGTGACACAGTAACATAGTGACATAGTAACATAGTGACATAGTGACATAGTGACATAGTGACACAGTAACATAGTGACATAGTGACACAGTAACATAGTGACACAGTAGCATAGTGACAGTAACACAGTAACATAGTGACAGTAACACAGTAACACGGTAACATAGTAACACAATAACATAGTGACACAGTAACATAGTGACACAGTAACATAGTGACACAGTAACATAGTGACACAGTAACATAGTGACACAGTAACATAGTGACATAGTAACATAGTGACATAGTAACATAGTAACACAGTAACATAGTGACACAGTAACATAGTGACACAGTAACATAGTAACACAGTAACATAGTGACACAGTAACATAGTGACATAGTAACACAATAACATAGTGACACAATAACATAGTGACACAGTAACATAGTGACACAGTAACATAGTGACACAGTAACATAGTGACATAGTAACACAGTAACATAGTGACACAGTAACATAGTGACACAGTAACATAGTGACACAGTAACATAGTAACACAGTAACATAGTGACACAGTAACATAGTGACACAGGAGCATAGTAACACAGTAACATAGTGACAGTAACACAGTAACACGGTAACATAGTAACACAATAACATAGTGACATAGTAACATAGTGACAGTAACACAGTAACACGGTAACATAGTGACAGTAACACAGTAACACGGTAACATAGTAACACAATAACATAGTAACACAGTAACATAGTGACAGTAACACAGTAACACGGTAACATAGTGACAGTAACACGGTAACATAGTAACACAATAACATAGTGACACAGTAACATAGTGACACAGTAACATAGTAACACAATAACATAGTGACACAGTAACAGTGACACAGTAACATAGTGACATAGTAACATAGTAACACAGTAACATAGTGACACAGTAACATAGTGACACAGTAACATAGTAACACAGTAACATAGTAACACAATAACATAGTGACACAGTAACATAGTGACACAGTAACAGTGGCACAGTAACAGTGACACAGTAACATAGTGACATAGTAACATAGTGACACAGTAACATAGTAACATAGTGACATAGTAACATAGTAACACAGTAACATAGTGACACAGTAACATAGTGACATAGTAACACAGTAACATAGTGACACAGTAACATAGTGACACAGTAACATAGTGACACAGTAACACAGTAACATAGTGACACAGTAACACAGTGACACAGTAACATAGTGACATAATAACACAGTAACATAGTGACATAGTAACATAGTGACACAGTAACATAGTAACACAGTAACATAGTGACATAGTAACATAGTGACACAGTAACACAGTAACATAGTGACACAGTAACATAGTGACACAGTAACATAGTAACACAGTAACATAGTAACACAGTGACACAGTAACATAGTAACACAGTAACATAGTGACACAGTAACATAGTAACACAGTAACATAGTGACACAGTAACATAGTGACACAGTAACATAGTGACATAGTAACATAGTGACATAGTGACATAGTGACATAGTGACACAGTAACATAGTGACATAGTGACACAGTAACATAGTGACACAGTAGCATAGTGACAGTAACACAGTAACATAGTGACAGTAACACAGTAACACGGTAACATAGTAACACAATAACATAGTGACACAGTAACATAGTGACACAGTAACATAGTGACACAGTAACATAGTGACACAGTAACATAGTGACACAGTAACATAGTGACATAGTAACATAGTGACATAGTAACATAGTAACACAGTAACATAGTGACACAGTAACATAGTGACACAGTAACATAGTAACACAGTAACATAGTGACACAGTAACATAGTGACATAGTAACACAATAACATAGTGACACAATAACATAGTGACACAGTAACATAGTGACACAGTAACATAGTGACACAGTAACATAGTGACATAGTAACACAGTAACATAGTGACACAGTAACATAGTGACACAGTAACATAGTAACACAGTAACATAGTGACACAGTAACATAGTGACACAGGAGCATAGTAACACAGTAACATAGTGACAGTAACACAGTAACACGGTAACATAGTAACACAATAACATAGTGACATAGTAACATAGTGACAGTAACACAGTAACACGGTAACATAGTGACAGTAACACAGTAACACGGTAACATAGTAACACAATAACATAGTAACACAGTAACATAGTGACAGTAACACAGTAACACGGTAACATAGTGACAGTAACACGGTAACATAGTAACACAATAACATAGTGACACAGTAACATAGTGACACAGTAACATAGTAACACAATAACATAGTGACACAGTAACAGTGACACAGTAACATAGTGACACAGTGACATAGTAACACAGTAACATAGTGACACAGTAACATAGTGACACAGTAACATAGTAACACAGTAACATAGTAACACAATAACATAGTGACACAGTAACATAGTGACACAGTAACAGTGGCACAGTAACAGTGACACAGTAACATAGTGACATAGTAACATAGTGACACAGTAACATAGTAACATAGTGACATAGTAACATAGTAACACAGTAACATAGTGACACAGTAACATAGTGACATAGTAACACAGTAACATAGTGACACAGTAACATAGTGACACAGTAACATAGTGACACAGTAACACAGTAACATAGTGACACAGTAACACAGTGACACAGTAACATAGTGACATAATAACACAGTAACATAGTGACATAGTAACATAGTGACACAGTAACATAGTGACATAGTAACACAGTAACATAGTGACATAGTAACACATTAACATAGTGACACAGTAACATAGTGACACAGTAACATAGTGACACAGTAACATAGTGACACAGTAACATAGTGACATAGTAACACAGTAACATAGTGACACAGTAACATAGTGACACAGTAACATAGTGACACAGTAACATAGTGACATAGTAACATAGTGACATAGTGACACAGTAACATAGTGACACAGTAACATAGTGACATAGTAACACAGTAACATAGTGACACAGTAACATAGTGACACAGTAACATAGCGACACAGTAACATAGCGACACAGTAACATAGCGACACAGTAACACAGTAACATAGCGACACAGTAACATAGCGACACAGTAACACAGTAACATAGTGACACAGTAACATAGTGACACAGTAACATAGTGACACAGTAACATAGTGACACAGTAACATAGTGACACACTAACATAGTGACACAGTAACATAGTAACATAGTGACACAGTAACATAGTGACACAGTAACATAGTGACATAGTAACATAGTGACACAGTAACATAGTGACACAGTAACATAGTGACATAGTAACACAGTAACATAGTGACACAGTAACATAGTAACACAGTGACATAGTAACACAGTAACATAGTGACATAGTAACATAGTGACACAGTAACATAGTGACACAGTAACATAGTAACACAGTGACATAGTAACACAGTAACATAGTAACATAGTGACACAGTAATATAGTAACACAATAACATAGTGACACAGTAACATAGTAACATAGTGACACAGTAACATAGTAACACAGTAACATAGTAACACAGTAACATAGTGACACAGTAACATAGTGACATAGTAACATAGTAACACAATAACATAGTGACACAGTAACATAGTGACACAGTAACATAGTAACACAGTAACATAGTGACACAGTAACATAGTGACACAGTAACATAGTGACACAGTAACACAGTGACATAGTAACATAGTGACATAGTAACATAGTAACACAATAACATAGTGACACAGTAACTCAGTAACATAGTAACATAGTGACACAGTAACATAGTAACACAGTAACATAGTGACACAGTAACATAGTGACATAGTAACATAGTAACACAATAACATAGTGACACAGTAACATAGTAACACAATAACATAGTAACATAGTGACACAGTAACATAGTAACACAGTAACATAGTGACATAGTGACACAGTAACATAGTGACACAGTAACATAGTGACACAGTAACATAGTGACACAGTAACATAGTGACACAGTAACATAGTGACATAGTAACACAGTAACATAGTGACATAGTAACACAGTAACATAGTGACACAGTAACATAGTGACATAGTAACACAGTAACATAGTAACACAGTAACATAGTGACACAGTAACATAGTGACACAGTAACATAGTGACACAGTAACACAGTGACATAGTGATACAGTGACATAGTGACACAGTAACATAGTGACACAGTAACATAGTGACACAGTAACATAGTAACACAGTAACATAGTGACATAGTAACACAGTAACATAGTGACACAGTAACATAGTGACACAGTAGCATAGTAACACAGTAACATAGTGACAGTAACACGGTAACATAGTAACACAATAACATAGTAACACAGTAACATAGTGACACAGTAACATAGTGACACAGTAACACAGTAACATAGTGACACAGTAACATAGTGACACAGTAACATAGTAACACAGTAACATAGTGACACAGTAACATAGTGACATAGTAACACAGTGACATAGTGACACAGTAACATAGTGACACAGTAGCATAGTAACACAGTAACATAGTGACAGTAACACAGTAACACGGTAACATAGTAACACAATAACATAGTGACACAGTAACATAGTAACATAGTGACAGTAACACAGTAACACGGTAACATAGTAACACAATAACATAGTGACACAGTAACGCAGTAACACAGTGACATAGTGACATAGTAACACAGTAACATAGTGACACAGTAACATAGTGACATAGTAACACAGTAACATAGTGACATAGTAACATAGTGACATAGTAATATAGTAACACAGTAACATAGTGACACAGTAACATAGTGACACAGTAACATAGTGACACAGTAACATAGTGACACAGTAACATAGTGACATAGTAACATAGTAACACAGTAACATAGTGACACAGTAACATAGTAACATAGTGACACAGTAACATAGTGACATAGTGACATAGTAACACAGTAACATAGTGACACAGTAACATAGTGACACAGTAACATAGTAACACAGTAACATAGTGACATAGTAACACAGTAACATAGTGACACAGTAACATAGTGACATAGTAACACAGTAACATAGTAACACAGTAACATAGTAACACAGTAACATAGTGACACAGTAACATAGTGACATAGTAACGTAGTAACATAGTGACACAGTAACATAGTGACATAGTAACACAGTGACATACTAACACAGTAAAATAGTAACATAGTAACACAGTGACATACTAACACAGTAATATAGTGACAGTAACATAGTAACACAATAACATAGTAACACAGTAACATTGTGGCACAGTAACACAGTAACAAAGTGACACAGTAACATAGTAACACAGTAACATAGTAACACAGTAACATAGTGACACAGTAACATAGTGACATAGTAACATAGTGACACAGTAACATAGTGACACAGTAACATAGTGACACAGTAACAAAGTGACACAGTAACATAGTGACACAGTAACATAGTGACACAGTAACACAGTGACACAGTAACACGGTAACATAGTAACACAGTAACATAGTGACACAGTAACATAGTGACACAGTAACATAGTGACACAGTAACATAGTGACATAGTAACATAGTGACATAGTGACACAGTAACATAGTGACACAGTAACAAAGTGACATAGTGACATAGTAACATAGTGACAGTGACATAGTAACATAGTGACACAAGGATATAGTAATAATGTAACACAGTAACATAGTGACACAAGAACATAGTAATAAAGTAATACACCATAGTGACACTGTATCATTGTGACACTAACATAGTAACATCGTGACAGTAACATAGTAACAATGGGACAGTAACATAGTAACAATGGGACAGTAACATAGTAACAATGGGATAGTAACATAGTAACAATGGGACAGTATCAAAGTAACACAGTAACATGGTAATAGTAACACTGTAACATAGTGTCAGTAACATAGTGACAGTTACATAGTAACAATGGGACAGTAACATGGTAACATAGTAACACAGTGACATAGTGACAGTAACATAGTAAGAGTAACACTGTATCATGGTAACAGTAACAATAACACAGTACCATAGTAACACGGTAACATAATGACAGTAACATAGTAACACAGTAATATAATAACCTAAGTAGTATCACCTAAACACTGCTTATACTGTGACTGTATCACCCAAACACTGCTTATACTGTGACTGTATCACCCAAACAATGCTTATACTGTGACTGTATCACCCAAACACTGCTTATACTGTGACTGTATCACCCAAACACTGCTTATACTGTGACTGTATCACCCAAACACTGCTTATACTGTGACTGTATCACCTAAACACTTTTATACTGTGACTGTATCGCCCAAACACTGCTTATACTGTGACTGTATCACCCAAACACTGCATATACTGTGACTGTATCACCCAAACACTGCTTATACTGTGACTGTATCACCCAAACACTGCTTATACTGTGACTGTATCACCCAAACACTGCTTATACTGTGACTGTATCACCCAAACACTGCTTATACTGTGACTGTATCACCCAAACACTGCTTATACTGTGACTGTATCATCCAAACACTGCTTATACTGTGACTGTATCACCCAAACACTGCTTATACTGTGACTGTATCACCCAAACACTGCTTATACTGTGACTGTATCACCCAAACACTGCTTATACTGTGACTGTATCACCCAAACACTGCTTATACTGTGACTGTATCACCTAAATACTGCTTATACTGTGACTGTATCTCCTAAACACTGCTTATACTGTGACTGTATCACCCAAACACTACTTATACTGTGACTGTATCACCCAAACACTGCTTATACTGTGACTGTATCACCCAAACACTGCTTATACTGTGACTGTATCACCCAAACACTGCTTATACTGTGACTGTATCACCCAAACACTGCATATACTGTGACTGTATCACCTAAACACTGCTTATACTGTGACTGTATCACCCAAACACTGCTTATACTGTGACTGTATCACCCAAACACTGCTTATACTGTGACTGTATCACCCAAACACTGCTTATACTGTGACTGTATCACCCAAACACTGCTTATACTGTGACTGTGTCACCCAAACACTGCTTATACTGTGACTGTATAACCCAAACACTGCTTATACTGTGACTGTATCACCCAAACACTGCTTATACTGTGACTATCACCTAAACACTGCTTATACTGTGACTGTATCACCTAAACACTGCTTATACTGTGACTGTATCACTTAAACACTGCTTATATTGTGACTGTATCACCTAAACACTGCTTATACTGTGACTGTATCACCTAAACACTGCTTATACTGTGACTGTATCACCTAAACACTGCTTATATTGTGACTGTGTAACCCAAACACTGCTTATACTGTGACTGTATCACCTAAATACTGCTTATACTGTGACTGTATCACCCAAACTCTGCTTATACTGTGACTGTATCACCCAAACACTGCTTATACTGTGACTGTATCACCCAAACACTGCTTATACTGTGACTGTATCACCCAAACACTGCTTATACTGTGACTGTATCACCTAAATACTGCTTATACTGTGACTGTATCTCCTAAACACTGCTTATACTGTGACTGTATCACCCAAACACTACTTATACTGTGACTGTATCACCCAAACACTGCTTATACTGTGACTGTATCACCCAAACACTGCTTATACTGTGACTGTATCACCCAAACACTGCTTATACTGTGACTGTATCACCCAAACACTGCATATACTGTGACTGTATCACCTAAACACTGCTTATACTGTGACTGTATCACCTAAACACTGCTTATACTGTGACTGTATCACCTAAATACTGCTTATACAGTGACTGTATCACCCAAACTCTGCTTATACTGTGACTGTATCACCCAAACACTGCTTATACTGTGACTGTATCACCCAAACACTGCTTATACTGTGACTGTATCACCTAAACACTGCTTATACTGTGACTGTATCACCTAAACACTGCTTATACTGTGACTGTATCACCTAAACACTGCTTATACTGTGACTGTATCACCCAAACACTGCTTATACTGTGACTGTATCACCTAAATACTGCTTATACTGTGACTGTATCACCCAAACTCTGCTTATACTGTGACTGTATCACCCAAACACTGCTTATACTGTGACTGTATCACCCAAACACTGCTTATACTGTGACTGTATCACCTAAACACTGCTTATACTGTGACTGTATCACCTAAACACTGCTTATACTGTGACTGTATCACCTAAACACTGCTTATACTGTGACCGTATCACCCAAACACTGCTTATACTGTGACTGGATCACCCAAACACTGCTTATACCGTTACTGTATCACCCAAACACTGCTTATACTGTGACTGTATCACCCAAACACTGCTTATACTGTGACTGTATCACCTAAACACTGTTTATACAGTGACTGTATCACCTAAACACTGCTTATACTGTGACTGTATCACCCAAACACTGCTTATACTGTGACTGTATCGCCTAAACACTGCTTAAACTTTGACTGTATCACCTAAACACTGCTTATACTGTGACTGTATCACCTAAACACTGCTTATACTGTGACTGTATCACCTAAACACTGCTTATACCGCGACTGTATATCCTAGACACTGCTTATACCGTGACTGTATCACCCAAACACTGCTTATACTGTGACTGTATCACCCAAACACTGCTTATACTGTGACTGTATCACCTAAACACTGCTTATACTGTGACTGTATCACCTAAACACTGCTTATCCTGTGACTTCTTATACTGTGTATACTGTGATCTGTAAAACAGAACCGGCAGGAGAAGGGAATTCTCACCTCTTCATAGGAAAACTCCACCGCAGGAACACCCCCAAAAGCAGTGAACGCGTACGCCCCCGTGTCCATGCTGAGAGGAAACATACTAAGAATACAGAACATGGCAAAATAAGCTCTCTCCGCCCAGAGAAAGAGTGGAATAATCAGCACTCACACAGGCAGAAAGAGGAATAATCAGCACTCACACAGCCAGAGAGGAATAATCAGCACCCACACAGCCAGAGAGGAATAATCAGCACTCACACAGCCAGAGAGAGGAATAATCAGCACTCACACAGCCAGAGAGGAATAATCAGCACTCACACAGCCAGAGAGGAATAATCAGCACTCACACAGCCAGAGAGAGGAATAATCAGCACGTACACAGCCAGAGAGGAATAATCAGCACGTACACAGCCAGAGAGGAACAATCAGCACTCACCCAGCCAGAGAGGAACAATCAGCACTCACACAGCCAGAGAGAGGAACAATCAGCACTCACACGGCCAGAGATAGGAATAATCAACACTCACACAGCCAGAGAGGAATAATCAGCACTCACACAGCCAGAGAGGAATAATCAGCACTCACACAGGCAGAGAGGAATAATCAGTACTCACATAGCCAGAGAGGAATAATCAGCACTCACACAGCCAGAGAGGAATAATCGGCACTCACACAGCCAGAGAGAGGAATAATCAGCACTCACAGCCAGAGAGGAATAATCAGCACTCACACAGCCAGAGAGGAATAATCAGCACTCACACAGCCAGAGAGGAATAATCAGCACTCACACAGCCAGAGAGGAATAATCAGCACTCACACAGCCAGAGAGAGGAATAATCAGCACTCACACAGCCAGAGAGGAATAATCAGCACTCACGCAGTCAGAAAGAGGAATAATCAGCACTCACGCAGGCAGAGAGAGGAATAATCAGCACTCACAGCCAGAGAGGAATAATCAGCACTCACACAGCCAGAGAGGAATAATCAGCACTCACACAGCCAGAGAGAGGAATAATCAGCACGTACACAGCCAGAGAGGAACAATCAGCACTCACACAGCCAGAGAGGAATAATCAGCACTCACACAGCCAGAGAGGAATAATCAGCACTCACACAGCCAGAGAGAGGAATAATCAGCACTCACAGCCAGAGAGGAATAATCAGCACTCACGCAATCAGAAAGAGGAATAATCAGCACTCACACAGGCAGAGAGAGGAATAATCAGCACTCACACAGCCAGAGAGAGGAATAATCAGCACTCACACATCCAGAGAGAGGAATAATCAGCACTCACACAGCCATAGAGAGGAACAATCAGCACTCACACAGCCAGAGAAGATCAATCAGCACTCACACAGCCAGAGGGTAATAATCAGCACTCACACAGCCAGAGAGAGGAACAATCAGCACTCACACAGCCAGAGAGAGGAACAATCAGCACTCACACGGCCAGAGATAGGAATAATCAACACTCACACAGCCAGAGAGGAATATTCAGCACTTACACAGCCAGAGATAATCAATCAGCACTCCTACAGCCAGAGAGGAATAATCAGCACTCCTACAGCCAGAGATGAATAATCAGTACTCACACAGCCAGAGAGGAACAATCAGCACTCACACAGCCAGATAGAGGAACAATCAGCACTCACATGGCCAGAGAGGAACAATCAGCACTCACATGGCCAGAGAGGAACAATCAGCACTCACACAGTCAGAGAGGAATAATCAGCACTCACACAGCCAGCGAGGATCAATCAGCACTCACACATCCAGAGAGGATCAATCAGCACTCACACATTAAGAGAGGATCAATCAGCACTCACACAGCCAGAGAGGATCAATCAGCACTCACACAGCCAGAGAGGATCAATCAGCACTCACACAGCCAGAGAGGATCAATCAGCACTCACACAGCCAGAGAGGATCAATCAGCACTCACACAGCCAGAGAGAGGAACAATCAGCACTCACACAGCCAGAGAGGATCAATCAGCACTCACACAGCCAGAGAGGATCAATCAGCACTCACACGGCCAGAGAGGAATAATCAGCACTCACACAGCCAGAGAGGATCAATCAGCACTCACACAGCCAGAGAGGATCAATCAGCACTCACACAGCCAGAGAGGATCAATCAGCACTCACACAGCCAGAGAGGATCAATCAGTACTCACACAGCCAGAGAGGATCAATCAGCACTCACACAGCCAGAGAGGATCAATCAGCACTCACACAGCCAGAGGGTAATAATCAGCACTCACACAGCCAGAGAGCTTATTTCCCGCACAGAGCAACAAGATCGGTGTCATGATGTGTTGCACGAGAGCTAGACTGATAGGAGTTGTGTTGCTCACTTACACTTCACTTTGCCAGTCTTTGGTCTTGGATGTTATGACCTCGTAGATATTTTCTTTACTGCGCCGGGGATTATCAACCTGTGAAGACAAAATGTGTTGGAAAATCACTCCTGAGTTACTTATACCGCTCACATACAGCTCTATCTCCTATACTGCTCACATACAGCTCTATCTCCTATACCGCTCACATACAGCTCTATCTCCTATACCGCTCACATACAGCTCTATCTCCTATACCGCTCACATACAGCTCTATCTCCTATACCGCTCACATACAGCTCTATCTCCTATACCGCTCACATACAGCTCTATCTCCTATACCGCTCACATACAGCTCTATCTCCTATACCGCTCACATACAGCTCTATCTCCTATACCGCTCACATACAGCTCTATCTCCTATACCGCTCACACACAGCTCTATTTCCTATACTGCTCACATACAGCTCTATCTCCTATACTGCTCACATACAGCTCTATCTCCTATACCGCTCACATACAGCTCTAATTCTAGCTCCTATATCGCTCACATACACCTCTATCTCTAGCTCCTATACCGCTCACATACACCTCTATCTCTAGCTCCTATCCCGCTCACATACACCTCTATCTCTAGCTCCTTTCATGAGTTTTATATCAGGATAATGTGCTGCTGATTAGACCCCGTTCCCGACTATCTCCCACTCACCTGCTTTATCACAAATTCTATCAAACTCTTGAACAGGGGACTGGATTTTACTATAAACTTTTCATCTCCTAAAAGCAGAAAAAGGCATCAGATGTTTGGATCGATCCAGTGTCTGAACCAGCACATCCAGTTATCAGACTAGTTATCATGGATTAGACTAGTGAGTGTGCTGGACTAGTTATCATGGATTAGACTAGTGAGTGTGCTGGACTAGTTATCATGTATTAGACTAGTGAGTGTGCTGGACTAGTTATCATGTATTAGACTAGTGAGTGTGCTGGACTAGTTATCATGGATTAGACTAGTGAGTGTGCTGGACTAGTTATCATGTATTAGACTAGTGAGTGTGCTGGACTAGTTATCATGGATTATACTAGTGAGTGTGCTGGACTAGTTATCATGTATTAGACTAGTGAGTGTGCTGGACTAGTTATCATGTATTAGACTAGTGAGTGTGCTGGACTAGTTATCATGGATTAGACTAGTTAGTGTGCTGGACTAGTTATCATGGATTAGACTAGTGAGTGTGCTGGACTAGTTATCATGGATTAGACTAGTTAGTGTGCTGGACTAGTTATCATGGATTAGACTAGTGAGTGTGCTGGACTAGTTATCATGGATTATACTAGTGAGTGTGCTGGACTAGTTATCATCATGGATTAGACTAGTGAGTGTGCTGGACTAGTTATCATCATGGATTAGACTAGTGAGTGTGCTGGACTAGTTATCATCATGGATTAGACTAGTGAGTGTGCTGGACTAGTTATCATGGATTAGTCTAGTGAGTGTGCTGGACTAGTTATCATGGATTAGACTAGTGAGTGTGCTGGACTAGTTATCATCATGGATTAGACTAGTGAGTGTGCTGGACTAGTTATCATGGATTAGTCTAGTGAGTGTGCTGGACTAGTTATCATGGATTAGACTAGTGAGTGTGCTGGACTAGTTATCATCATGGATTAGACTAGTGAGTGTGCTGGACTAGTTATCATCATGGATTAGACTAGTGAGTTTGCTGGACTAGTTATCATGGATTAGACTAGTGAGTGTGCTGGACTAGTTATCATGGATTAGACTAGTGAGTGTGCTTGACTAGTTATCATGGATTAGACTAGTGAGTGTGCTGGACTAGTTATCATCATGGATTAGACTAGTGAGTGTGCTGGACTAGTTATCATGGATTAGACTAGTGAGTGTGCTGGACTAGTTATCATGGATTAGACTAGTGAGTGAGCTGGACTAGTTATCATGGATTAGACTAGTGAGTGTGCTGGACTAGTTATCATGGATTAGACTAGTGAGTGCGCTGGACTAGTTATCATGTATTAGACTAGTGAGTGTGCTGGACTAGTTATCATGGATTAGACTAGTTAGTGTGCTGGACTAGTTATCATGGATTAGACTAGTGAGTGTGCTGGACTAGTTATCATGGATTAGACTAGTGAGTGTGCTGGACTAGTTATCATGGATTAGACTAGTGAGTGTGCTGGACTAGTTATCATCATGGATTAGACTAGTGTGTGTACTGGACTAGTTATCATCATGGATTAGACTAGTGAGTGTGCTGGACTAGTTATCATGGATTAGACTAGTGAGTGTGCTGGACTAGTTATCATGGATTAGACTAGTGAGTGTACTGGACTAGTTATCATGGATTAGACTAGTGAGTGTGCTGGACTAGTTATCATGGATGATACTAGTGAGTGTGCTGGACTAGTTATCATGGATTAGACTAGTGGATTAGACTAGTGAGTGTGCTGGACTAGTTATCATGGATTAGACTAGTGAGTGTGCTGGACTAGTTATCATAGATTATACTAGTGAGTGTGCTGGACTAGTTATCATCATGGATTAGACTAGTGAGTGTGCTGGACTAGTTATCATCATGGATTAGACTAGTGAGTGTGCTGGACTAGTTATCATGGATTAGACTAGTGAGTGTGCTGGACTAGTTATCATGGATTAGACTAGTGAGTGTACTGGACTAATTCTGGCCAGGCCACTATTTATCATGGATTAGACTAGTTATCATGGATTAGACTAGTGAGTGTGCTGGACTAGTTATCATGGATTAGACTAGTGAGTGTACTGGACTAATTCTGGCCAGGCCACTATTCATGATCTTTAGGGATTCATTCAGTTCAGGTACAGTGCCAACAGACTGGCGAAAGGCGGATGTCATTCCAATATTTAAAAAGGGATCAAAATCTCTGCCAGGTAATTATAGGCCAGTGAGCTTGACATCTGTAGTGGGGAAACTATTTGAAGGATTGCTAAAGGTATACACTCAAGAATACATCTTGAACCAGAATATAATTAGTAAAAGTCAACATGGTTTTGTGAAAGACAGGTCTTGTCAAACAAACTTAATAACATTCTATGAAGAAGTCAGTAAAAATATAGATCTAGGCGTGGCAGTTGATGTGATCTATTTGGATTTTGCGAAAGCATTTGATACAGTTCCACACAAAAGGTTACTCTACAAATTGAGAGAAATAGGTTTGGGGGCAAATGTGTGTATGTGGATTGAAAATTGGCTAAAAGATAGAACACAAAGGGTTGTTGTAAATGGAAAATTCTCAAATTGGACAAGGGTATTAAGCGGAGTACCTCAGGGGTCTGTTTTGGGCCCTCTTCTTTTTAATTTGTTTATTAATGATCTGCCACATTGTGCTGAGAGCCATGTCTCCGTGTTTGCGGACGACACTAAATTAGGTAAGGCAATAAAGACTAATCTTGATGTTTTTTCTTTACAGGAAGATTTGGACAGAGTGGGGGACTGGGCAGTAAAGTGGCAAATGAGGTTCAATATAGACAAATGTAAAGTTATGCATTATGGGAAAAATAATAACAAAGCAACATATACGTTAAATGGTTTTTCCCTGGGAAAAACTACTAATGAAAAGGATTTAGGAATAATTATAGACAACAAACTTGGCAACAGTGCCCAATGCCAGTCAGCAGCTGCAAGGGCCAATAAGATATTGGCATGTATAAAACGAGGTATAGATTCACGGGAGGAGGATATCATCTTGCCTCTTTACAAATCAATGGTAAGACCTCACCTTGAATATGCAGTACAGTTCTGGGCACCAGTCCTTAAAAAGGATATTAAGGAACTAGAAAAAGTGCAAAGGAGAGCTACAAAATTAATAAGGGGTTTGGAGGATCTTAGTTATGAAGAGAGACTTAAAAAATTGAATTTATATACGTTAGAAAAAAGGCGTCTCAGAGGGGATATGATAACATTATATAAATATTTGCAGGGCCAATATAAAGAGCTCTCCAGTGACCTGTTCATTAACAGAAAGGTACAAAGAACAAGAGGTCACCCCCTCAGACTGGAAGAGCAAAGATTTCATAGACAGCAAAGGAAGGGATTCTTTACGGTTAGGACAATAAAGTTATGGAACTCACTGCCAAGAGAGGTAGTGCTAGCAACCACAATAGATGCATTTAAAAATGGTTTGGATGTTTTTTTAGGAAAGCAGAACATACAGGGCTATTAATAATAGAATAAGCATTAATAAAAGAGCTTATTGATCCAAGGAGAAATCTGATTGCCTCTTGGAGTCAAGAAGGAATTTTTTCCCCCAGGAGGCAAAATTCGAAATAGCTTCCTTAGGGGTTTTTTGCCTTCTTTTGGATCAAAAGCTGTAATGATAGGTAGAAGGGTTGAACTTGATGGACTTGTGTCTTTTTTCAACCTAAATTACTATGTTACTATGTTACTATGTTACTATGACTAGTTATCATGGATTAGACTAGTGAGTGTGCTGGACTAGTTATCATAGATGATACTAGTGAGTGTGCTGGACTAGTTATCATGGATTAGTCTAGTGAGTGTGCTGGACTAGTTATCATGGATTAGACTAGTGAGTGTGCTGGACTAGTTATCATCATGGATTAGACTAGTGTGTGTACTGGACTAGTTATCATCATGGATTAGACTAGTGAGTGTGCTGGACTAGTTATCATGGATTAGACTAGTGAGTGTACTGGACTAGTTATCATGGATTAGACTAGTGAGTGTACTGGACTAGTTATCATGGATTAGACTAGTGAGTGTGCTGGACTAGTTATCATGGATTAGACTAGTGAGTGTGCTGGACTAGTTATCATGGATTAGACTAGTGAGTGTGCTGGACTAGTTATCATGGATTAGACTAGTGAGTGTGCTGGACTAGTTATCATAGATTATACTAGTGAGTGTGCTGGACTAGTTATCATCATGGATTAGACTAGTGAGTGTGCTGGACTAGTTATCATCATGGATTAGACTAGTGAGTGTGCTGGACTAGTTATCATCATGGATTAGACTAGTGAGTGTGCTGGACTAGTTATCATGGATTAGACTAGTGAGTGTGCTGGACTAGTTATCATCATGGATTAGACTAGTGAGTTTGCTGGACTAGTTATCATCATGGATTAGACTAGTGAGTTTGCTGGACTAGTTATCATGGATTAGACTAGTGAGTGTGCTGGACTAGTTATCATGGATTAGACTAGTGAGTGTGCTTGACTAGTTATCATGGATTAGACTAGTGAGTGTGCTGGACTAGTTATCATGGATTAGACTAGTGAGTGTGCTGGACTAGTTATCATGGATTAGACTAGTGAGTGAGCTGGACTAGTTATCATGGATTAGACTAGTGAGTGTGCTGGACTAGTTATCATGGATTAGACTAGTGAGTGCGCTGGACTAGTTATCATGTATTAGACTAGTGAGTGTGCTGGACTAGTTATCATGGATTAGACTAGTTAGTGTGCTGGACTAGTTATCATGGATTAGACTAGTGAGTGTGCTGGACTAGTTATCATGGATTAGACTAGTGAGTGTGCTGGACTAGTTATCATGGATTAGACTAGTGAGTGTGCTGGACTAGTTATCATGGATTAGACTAGTGAGTGTGCTGGACTAGTTATCATCATGGATTAGACTAGTGTGTGTACTGGACTAGTTATCATCATGGATTAGACTAGTGAGTGTGCTGGACTAGTTATCATGGATTAGACTAGTGAGTGTGCTGGACTAGTTATCATGGATTAGACTAGTGAGTGTACTGGACTAGTTATCATGGATGATACTAGTGAGTGTGCTGGACTAGTTATCATGGATGATACTAGTGAGTGTGCTGGACTAGTTATCATGGATTAGACTAGTGAGTGTGCTGGACTAGTTATCATGGATTAGACTAGTGAGTGTGCTGGACTAGTTATCATAGATTATACTAGTGAGTGTGCTGGACTAGTTATCATCATGGATTAGACTAGTGAGTGTGCTGGACTAGTTATCATCATGGATTAGACTAGTGAGTGTGCTGGACTAGTTATCATGGATTAGACTAGTGAGTGTGCTGGACTAGTTATCATCATGGATTAGACTAGTGAGTGAGATGGACTAGTTATCATGGATTAGACTAGTGAGTGTGCTGGACTAGTTATCATCATGGATTAGACTAGTGAGTGAGATGGACTAGTTATCATGGATTAGACTAGTGAGTGTGCTGGACTAGTTATCATGGATTAGACTAGTGAGTGTGCTGGACTAGTTATCATCATGGATTAGACTAGTGAGTGTGCTGGACTAGTTATCATGGATTAGACTAGTGAGTGTGCTGGACTAGTTATCATCATGGATTAGACTAGTGAGTGTGCTGGACTAGTTATCATGGATTAGACTAGTGAGTGTGCTGGACTAGTTATCATGGATTAGACTAGTGAGTGAGCTGGACTAGTTATCATGGATTAGACTAGTGAGTGTGCTGGACTAGTTATCATGTATTAGACTAGTGAGTGCGCTGGACTAGTTATCATGTATTAGACTAGTGAGTGTGCTGGACTAGTTATCATGGATTAGACTAGTTAGTGTGCTGGACTAGTTATCATGGATTAGACTAGTGAGTGTGCTGGACTAGTTATCATGGATTAGACTAGTGAGTGTGCTGGACTAGTTATCATGGATTAGACTAGTTACTGTGCTGGACTAGTTATCATGGATTAGACTAGTGAGTGTGCTGGACTAGTTATCATAGATTATACTTGTGAGTGTGCTGGACTAGTTATCATCATGGATTAGACTAGTGAGTGTGCTGGACTAGTTATCATCATGGATTAGACTAGTGAGTGTGCTGGACTAGTTATCATGGATTAGACTAGTGAGTGTGCTGGACTAGTTATCATCATGGATTAGACTAGTGAGTGTGCTGGACTAGTTATCATCATGGATTAGACTAGTGAGTGTGCTGGACTAGTTATCATGGATTAGTCTAGTGAGTGTGCAGGACTAGTTATCATCATGGATTAGACTAGTGTGTGTACTGGACTAGTTATCATCATGGATTAGACTAGTGTGTGTACTGGACTAGTTATCATCATGGATTAGACTAGTGAGTGTGCTGGACTAGTTATCATGGATTAGACTAGTGAGTGTGCTGGACTAGTTATCATGGATTAGACTAGTGAGTGTACTGGACTAGTTATCATGGATTAGACTAGTGAGTGTGCTGGACTAGTTATCATGGATTAGACTAGTGAGTGTGCTGGACTAGTTATCATGGATTAGACTAGTGAGTGTGCTGGACTAGTTATCATGGATTAGACTAGTGAGTGTGCTGGACTAGTTATCATAGATTATACTAGTGAGTGTGCTGGACTAGTTATCATCATGGATTAGACTAGTGAGTGTGCTGGACTAGTTATCATCATGGATTAGACTAGTGAGTGTGCTGGACTAGTTATCATCATGGATTAGACTAGTGAGTGTACTGGACTAGTTATCATCATGGATTAGACTAGTGAGTGTGCTGGACTAGTTATCATGGATTAGACTAGTGAGTGTGCTGGACTAGTTATCATGGATTAGACTAGTGAGTGAGCTGGACTAGTTATCATGGATTAGACTAGTGAGTGAGCTGGACTAGTTATCATGGATTAGACTAGTTACTGTGCTGGACTAGTTATCATGGATTAGACTAGTGAGTGTGCTGGACTAGTTATCATAGATTATACTAGTGAGTGTGCTGGACTAGTTATCATCATGGATTAGACTAGTGAGTGTGCTGGACTAGTTATCATCATGGATTAGACTAGTGAGTGTGCTGGACTAGTTATCATGGATTAGACTAGTGAGTGTGCTGGACTAGTTATCATCATGGATTAGACTAGTGAGTGTGCTGGACTAGTTATCATCATGGATTAGACTAGTGAGTGTGCTGGACTAGTTATCATGGATTAGTCTAGTGAGTGTGCTGGACTAGTTATCATGGATTAGACTAGTGAGTGTGCTGGACTAGTTATCATCATGGATTAGACTAGTGTGTGTACTGGACTAGTTATCATCATGGATTAGACTAGTGAGTGTGCTGGACTAGTTATCATGGATTAGACTAGTGAGTGTGCTGGACTAGTTATCATGGATTAGACTAGTGAGTGTACTGGACTAGTTATCATGGATTAGACTAGTGAGTGTGCTGGACTAGTTATCATGGATTAGACTAGTGAGTGTGCTGGACTAGTTATCATGGATTAGACTAGTGAGTGTGCTGGACTAGTTATCATGGATTAGACTAGTGAGTGTGCTGGACTAGTTATCATAGATTATACTAGTGAGTGTGCTGGACTAGTTATCATCATGGATTAGACTAGTGAGTGTGCTGGACTAGTTATCATCATGGATTAGACTAGTGAGTGTGCTGGACTAGTTATCATCATGGATTAGACTAGTGTGTGTACTGGACTAGTTATCATCATGGATTAGACTAGTGAGTGTGCTGGACTAGTTATCATGGATTAGACTAGTGAGTGTGCTGGACTAGTTATCATGGATTAGACTAGTGAGTGTACTGGACTAGTTATCATGGATTAGACTAGTGAGTGTGCTGGACTAGTTATCATGGATTAGACTAGTGAGTGTGCTGGACTAGTTATCATGGATTAGACTAGTGAGTGTGCTGGACTAGTTATCATGGATTAGACTAGTGAGTGTGCTGGACTAGTTATCATAGATTATACTAGTGAGTGTGCTGGACTAGTTATCATCATGGATTAGACTAGTGAGTGTGCTGGACTAGTTATCATGGATTAGACTAGTGAGTGTGCTGGACTAGTTATCATAGATTATACTAGTGAGTGTGCTGGACTAGTTATCATCATGGATTAGACTAGTGAGTGTGCTGGACTAGTTATCATCATGGATTAGACTAGTGAGTGTGCTGGACTAGTTATCATGGATTAGACTAGTGAGTGTACTGGACTAGTTATCATCATGGATTAGACTAGTGAGTGTGCTGGACTAGTTATCATGGATTAGACTAGTGAGTGTGCTGGACTAGTTATCATGGATTAGACTAGTGAGTGAGCTGGACTAGTTATCATGGATTAGACTAGTGAGTGTGCTGGACTAGTTATCATGGATTAGACTAGTTACTGTGCTGGACTAGTTATCATGGATTAGACTAGTGAGTGTGCTGGACTAGTTATCATAGATTATACTAGTGAGTGTGCTGGACTAGTTATCATCATGGATTAGACTAGTGAGTGTGCTGGACTAGTTATCATCATGGATTAGACTAGTGAGTGTGCTGGACTAGTTATCATGGATTAGACTAGTGAGTGTGCTGGACTAGTTATCATCATGGATTAGACTAGTGAGTGTGCTGGACTAGTTATCATCATGGATTAGACTAGTGAGTGTGCTGGACTAGTTATCATGGATTAGTCTAGTGAGTGTGCTGGACTAGTTATCATGGATTAGACTAGTGAGTGTGCTGGACTAGTTATCATCATGGATTAGACTAGTGTGTGTACTGGACTAGTTATCATCATGGATTAGACTAGTGAGTGTGCTGGACTAGTTATCATGGATTAGACTAGTGAGTGTGCTGGACTAGTTATCATGGATTAGACTAGTGAGTGTACTGGACTAGTTATCATGGATTAGACTAGTGAGTGTGCTGGACTAGTTATCATGGATTAGACTAGTGAGTGTGCTGGACTAGTTATCATGGATTAGACTAGTGAGTGTGCTGGACTAGTTATCATGGATTAGACTAGTGAGTGTGCTGGACTAGTTATCATAGATTATACTAGTGAGTGTGCTGGACTAGTTATCATCATGGATTAGACTAGTGAGTGTGCTGGACTAGTTATCATCATGGATTAGACTAGTGAGTGTGCTGGACTAGTTATCATGGATTAGACTAGTGAGTGTGCTGGACTAGTTATCATCATGGATTAGACTAGTGAGTGAGATGGACTAGTTATCATGGATTAGACTAGTGAGTGTGCTGGACTAGTTATCATCATGGATTAGACTAGTGAGTGAGATGGACTAGTTATCATGGATTAGACTAGTGAGTGTGCTGGACTAGTTATCATGGATTAGACTAGTGAGTGTGCTGGACTAGTTATCATCATGGATTAGACTAGTGAGTGTGCTGGACTAGTTATCATGGATTAGACTAGTGAGTGTGCTGGACTAGTTATCATCATGGATTAGACTAGTGAGTGTGCTGGACTAGTTATCATGGATTAGACTAGTGAGTGTGCTGGACTAGTTATCATCATGGATTAGACTAGTGAGTGTGCTGGACTAGTTATCATCATGGATTAGACTAGTGAGTTTGCTGGACTAGTTATCATGGATTAGACTAGTGAGTGTGCTGGACTAGTTATCATGGATTAGACTAGTGAGTGTGCTTGACTAGTTATCATGGATTAGACTAGTGAGTGTACTGGACTAGTTATCATCATGGATTAGACTAGTGAGTGTGCTGGACTAGTTATCATGGATTAGACTAGTGAGTGTGCTGGACTAGTTATCATGGATTAGACTAGTGAGTGAGCTGGACTAGTTATCATGGATTAGACTAGTGAGTGTGCTGGACTAGTTATCATGTATTAGACTAGTGAGTGCGCTGGACTAGTTATCATGGATTAGACTAGTGAGTGTGCTGGACTAGTTATCATGGATTAGACTAGTTAGTGTGCTTGACTAGTTATCATGGATTAGACTAGTGAGTGTACTGGACTAGTTATCATCATGGATTAGACTAGTGAGTTTGCTGGACTAGTTATCATGGATTAGACTAGTGAGTGTGCTGGACTAGTTATCATGGATTAGACTAGTGAGTGACTAGTGCTGGACTAGTTATCATGGATTAGACTAGTGAGTGAGCTGGACTAGTTATCATGGATTAGACTAGTGAGTGTGCTGGACTAGTTATCATGGATTAGACTAGTGAGTGCGCTGGACTAGTTATCATGGATTAGACTAGTGAGTGTGCTGGACTAGTTATCATGGATTAGACTAGTGAGTGTGCTGGACTAGTTATCATCATGGATTAGACTAGTGAGTGTGCTGGACTAGTTATCATCATGGATTAGACTAGTGAGTTTGCTGGACTAGTTATCATGGATTAGACTAGTGAGTGTGCTGGACTAGTTATCATGGATTAGACTAGTGAGTGTGCTTGACTAGTTATCATGGATTAGACTAGTGAGTGTACTGGACTAGTAATCATCATGGATTAGACTAGTGAGTGTGCTGGACTAGTTATCATGGATTAGACTAGTGAGTGTGCTGGACTAGTTATCATGGATTAGACTAGTGAGTGAGCTGGACTAGTTATCATGGATTAGACTAGTGAGTGTGCTGGACTAGTTATCATGTATTAGACTAGTGAGTGCGCTGGACTAGTTATCATGGATTAGACTAGTGAGTGTGCTGGACTAGTTATCATGGATTAGACTAGTTAGTGTGCTGGACTAGTTATCATGGATTAGACTAGTGAGTGTGCTGGACTAGTTATCATGGATTAGACTAGTTACTGTGCTGGACTAGTTATCATGGATTAGACTAGTTAGTGTGCTGGACTAGTTATCATAGATTATACTAGTGAGTGTGCTGGACTAGTTATCATCATGGATTAGACTAGTGAGTGTGCTGGACTAGTTATCATCATGGATTAGACTAGTGAGTGTGCTGGACTAGTTATCATGGATTAGACTAGTGAGTGTGCTGGACTAGTTATCATCATGGATTAGACTAGTGAGTGTGCTGGACTAGTTATCATCATGGATTAGACTAGTGAGTGTGCTGGACTAGTTATCATGGATTAGTCTAGTGAGTGTGCTGGACTAGTTATCATGGATTAGACTAGTGAGTGTGCTGGACTAGTTATCATCATGGATTAGACTAGTGTGTGTACTGGACTAGTTATCATCATGGATTAGACTAGTGAGTGTGCTGGACTAGTTATCATGGATTAGACTAGTGAGTGTGCTGGACTAGTTATCATGGATTAGACTAGTGAGTGTACTGGACTAGTTATCATGGATTAGACTAGTGAGTGTACTGGACTAGTTATCATGGATTAGACTAGTGAGTGTGCTGGACTAGTTATCATGGATTAGACTAGTTAGTGTGCTGGACTAGTTATCATGGATTAGACTAGTGAGTGTGCTGGACTAGTTATCATGGATTAGACTAGTGAGTGTGCTGGACTAGTTATCATAGATTATACTAGTGAGTGTGCTGGACTAGTTATCATCATGGATTAGACTAGTGAGTGTGCTGGACTAGTTATCATCATGGATTAGACTAGTGAGTGTGCTGGACTAGTTATCATGGATTAGACTAGTGAGTGTGCTGGACTAGTTATCATCATGGATTAGACTAGTGAGTGAGATGGACTAGTTATCATGGATTAGACTAGTGAGTGTGCTGGACTAGTTATCATAGATTATACTAGTGAGTGTGCTGGACTAGTTATCATCATGGATTAGACTAGTGAGTGTGCTGGACTAGTTATCATCATGGATTAGACTAGTGAGTGTGCTGGACTAGTTATCATGGATTAAACTAGTGAGTGTGCTGGACTAGTTATCATCATGGATTAGACTAGTGAGTGAGATGGACTAGTTATCATGGATTAGACTAGTGAGTGTGCTGGACTAGTTATCATGGATTAGACTAGTGAGTGTGCTGGACTAGTTATCATCATGGATTAGACTAGTGAGTGTGCTGGACTAGTTATCATGGATTAGACTAGTGAGTGTGCTGGACTAGTTATCATGGATTAGTCTAGTGAGTGTGCTGGACTAGTTATCATGGATTAGACTAGTGAGTGTGCTGGACTAGTTATCATCATGGATTAGACTAGTGTGTGTACTGGACTAGTTATCATCATGGATTAGACTAGTGAGTGTGCTGGACTAGTTATCATGGATTAGACTAGTGAGTGTGCTGGACTAGTTATCATGGATTAGACTAGTGAGTGTACTGGACTAGTTATCATGGATTAGACTAGTGAGTGTGCTGGACTAGTTATCATGGATTAGACTAGTTAGTGTGCTGGACTAGTTATCATGGATTAGACTAGTGAGTGTGCTGGACTAGTTATCATGGATTAGACTAGTGAGTGTGCTGGACTAGTTATCATAGATTATACTAGTGAGTGTGCTGGACTAGTTATCATCATGGATTAGACTAGTGAGTGTGCTGGACTAGTTATCATCATGGATTAGACTAGTGAGTGTGCTGGACTAGTTATCATGGATTAGACTAGTGAGTGTGCTGGACTAGTTATCATCATGGATTAGACTAGTGAGTGAGATGGACTAGTTATCATGGATTAGACTAGTGAGTGTGCTGGACTAGTTATCATAGATTATACTAGTGAGTGTGCTGGACTAGTTATCATCATGGATTAGACTAGTGAGTGTGCTGGACTAGTTATCATTATGGATTAGACTAGTGAGTGTGCTGGACTAGTTATCATGGATTAGACTAGTGAGTGTGCTGGACTAGTTATCATCATGGATTAGACTAGTGAGTGAGATGGACTAGTTATCATGGATTAGACTAGTGAGTGTGCTGGACTAGTTATCATGGATTAGACTAGTGAGTGTGCTGGACTAGTTATCATCATGGATTAGACTAGTGAGTGTGCTGGACTAGTTATCATGGATTAGACTAGTGAGTGTGCTGGACTAGTTATCATGGATTAGACTAGTGAGTGTACTGGACTAGTTATCATGGATTAGACTAGTGAGTGTGCTGGACTAGTTATCATGGATTAGACTAGTGAGTGTGCTGGACTAGTTATCATGGATTAGACTAGTGAGTGTGCTGGACTAGTTATCATGGATTAGACTAGTGAGTGTGCTGGACTAGTTATCATCATGGATTAGACTAGTGAGTGTGCTGGACTAGTTATCATCATGGATTAGACTAGTGAGTGAGATGGACTAGTTATCATGGATTAGACTAGTGAGTGTGCTGGACTAGTTATCATGGATTAGACTAGTGAGTGTGCTGGACTAGTTATCATCATGGATTAGACTAGTGAGTGAGATGGACTAGTTATCATGGATTAGACTAGTGAGTGTGCTGGACTAGTTATCATCATGGATTAGACTAGTGAGTGAGATGGACTAGTTATCATGGATTAGACTAGTGAGTGTGCTGGACTAGTTATCATGGATTAGACTAGTGAGTGTGCTGGACTAGTTATCATCATGGATTAGACTAGTGAGTGTGCTGGACTAGTTATCATGGATTAGTCTAGTGAGTGTGCTGGACTAGTTATCATCATGGATTAGACTAGTGAGTGTGCTGGACTAGTTATCATGGATTAGTCTAGTGAGTGTGCTGGACTAGTTATCATGGATTAGACTAGTGAGTTTGCTGGACTAGTTATCATTGATTAGACTAGTGAGTGTGCTGGACTAGTTATCATCATTGATTAGACTAGTGAGTTTGCTGGACTAGTTATCATTGATTAGACTAGTGAGTGTGCTGGACTAGTTATCATCGATTAGACTAGTGAGTGTGCTTGACTAGTTATCATGGATTAGACTAGTGAGTGTACTGGACTAGTTATCATCATGGATTAGACTAGTGAGTGTGCTGGACTAGTTATCATGGATTAGACTAGTGAGTGTGCTGGACTAGTTATCATGGATTAGACTAGTGAGTGAGCTGGACTAGTTATCATGGATTAGACTAGTGAGTGTGCTGGACTAGTTATCATGTATTAGACTAGTGAGTGCGCTGGACTAGTTATCATGGATTAGACTAGTGAGTGTGCTGGACTAGTTATCATGGATTAGACTAGTTAGTGTGCTTGACTAGTTATCATGGATTAGACTAGTGAGTGTACTGGACTAGTTATCATCATGGATTAGACTAGTGAGTTTGCTGGACTAGTTATCATGGATTAGACTAGTGAGTGTGCTGGACTAGTTATCATGGATTAGACTAGTGAGTGAGCTGGACTAGTTATCATGGATTAGACTAGTGAGTGTGCTGGACTAGTTATCATGTATTAGACTAGTGAGTGCGCTGGACTAGTTATCATGGATTAGACTAGTGAGTGTGCTGGACTAGTTATCATGGATTAGACTAGTGAGTGTGCTGGACTAGTTATCATCATGGATTAGACTAGTGAGTGTGCTGGACTAGTTATCATCATGGATTAGACTAGTGAGTTTGCTGGACTAGTTATCATGGATTAGACTAGTGAGTGTGCTGGACTAGTTATCATGGATTAGTCTAGTGAGTGTGCTGGACTAGTTATCATGGATTAGACTAGTGAGTGTGCTGGACTAGTTATCATCATGGATTAGACTAGTGTGTGTACTGGACTAGTTATCATCATGGATTAGACTAGTGAGTGTGCTGGACTAGTTATCATGGATTAGACTAGTGAGTGTGCTGGACTAGTTATCATGGATTAGACTAGTGAGTGTACTGGACTAGTTATCATGGATTAGACTAGTGAGTGTGCTGGACTAGTTATCATGGATTAGACTAGTTAGTGTGCTGGACTAGTTATCATGGATTAGACTAGTGAGTGTGCTGGACTAGTTATCATGGATTAGACTAGTGAGTGTGCTGGACTAGTTATCATAGATTATACTAGTGAGTGTGCTGGACTAGTTATCATCATGGATTAGACTAGTGAGTGTGCTGGACTAGTTATCATCATGGATTAGACTAGTGAGTGTGCTGGACTAGTTATCATGGATTAGACTAGTGAGTGTGCTGGACTAGTTATCATCATGGATTAGACTAGTGAGTGAGATGGACTAGTTATCATGGATTAGACTAGTGAGTGTGCTGGACTAGTTATCATAGATTATACTAGTGAGTGTGCTGGACTAGTTATCATCATGGATTAGACTAGTGAGTGTGCTGGACTAGTTATCATCATGGATTAGACTAGTGAGTGTGCTGGACTAGTTATCATGGATTAGACTAGTGAGTGTGCTGGACTAGTTATCATCATGGATTAGACTAGTGAGTGAGATGGACTAGTTATCATGGATTAGACTAGTGAGTGTGCTGGACTAGTTATCATGGATTAGACTAGTGAGTGTGCTGGACTAGTTATCATCATGGATTAGACTAGTGAGTGTGCTGGACTAGTTATCATGGATTAGACTAGTGAGTGTGCTGGACTAGTTATCATCATGGATTAGACTAGTGAGTGAGCTGGACTAGTTATCATGGATTAGACTAGTTAGTGTGCTGGACTAGTTATCATGGATTAGACTAGTGAGTGTGCTGGACTAGTTATCATCATGGATTAGACTAGTGAGTGTGCTGGACTAGTTATCATGGATTAGATTAGTGAATATGGGGTTAGTCTGGTTAGAAGGTAGTAATTACCCAGGACAGCGGTGTCCAAACTCATGTACGCTGCGGCCTTCAGGTGTAACATGCTCAGATAGCCCTAAAACGCAGAGAAACATCTATAACATGGTGCCATCTTCCAACACGTGCTAATAACACAGCCATCCCGTGCTTTACCTCCAGCCATCCCGTGCTTTACCTCCAGCCATCCCGTGCTTTACCTCCAGCCATCCCCTGCTTTACCTCCAGCCATCCCCTGCTTTACCTCCAGCCATCACGTGCTTTACCCCCAGCCATCCCCTGCTTAACCTCCAGCCATCCCCTGCTTTACCTCCAGCCATCCCCTGCTTAACCTCCAGCCATCCCCTGCTTTACCCCCAGCCATCCCCTGCTTTATCCCCAGCCATCCCCTGCTTAACCTCCAGCCATCCCCTGCTTTACCCCCAGCCATCACGTGCTTTACCCCCAGCCATCCCCTGCTTTACCCCCAGCCATCCCCTGCTTTACCCCCAGCCATCACGTGCTTTACCCCCAGCCATCCCCTGCTTTACCTCCAGCCATCACGTGCTTTACCCCCAGCCATCCCCTGCTTTACCCCCAGCCATCACATGCTTTACCCCCAGCCATCCCCTGCTTTACCCCAAGCCATCCCCTGCTTTACTCCCAGCCATCCACTGCTTTACCCCAGCCATCCCCTGCTTTACCCCCAGCCATCACGTGCTTTACCCCCAGCCATCCCCTGCTTTACCCCCAGCCATCCCCTGCTTTACCTCCAGCCATCCCCTGCTTTACCCCCAGCCATCCCCTGCTTTATCCCAGCCATCCCGTGCTTTACCTCCAGCCATCCCGTGCTTTACCCCCAGCCATCCCCTGCTTTACCCCCAGCCATTCCCTGCTTTATCCCAGCCATCCCCTGCTTTACCTCCAGCCATCCCCTGCTTAACCTCCAGCCATCCCGTGCTTTACCTCCAGCCATCCCCTGCTTTACCTCCTGCCATCCCCTGCTTTACCTCCAGCCATCCCCTGCTTTACCTCCAGCCATCCCCTGCTTTACCTCCAGCCATCACGTGCTTTACCTCCAGCCACTCCCTGCTTTACCTCCAGCCATCCCCTGCTTTACCTCCTGCCATCCCCTGCTTTACCTCCTTCCATCCCCTGCTTTACCCCAGCCATCCCCTGCTTTACCTCCAGCCATCCCGTGCTTTATCCCAGTCATCTCCTGCTTTACCTCCAGCCATCCCGTGCTTTACCTCCAGCCATCCCGTGCTTTACCTCCAGCCATCCCCTGCTTTACCTCCTGCCATCCCCTGCTTTACCTCCTGCCATCCCCTGCTTTACCTCCTGCCATCCCCTGCTGTACCTCCTGCCATCCCCTGCTTTACCTCCAGCCATCCCCTGCTTTACCTCCAGCCATCACGTGCTTTACCTCCAGCCACTCCCTGCTTTACCTCCAGCCATCCCCTGCTTTACCTCCAGCCATCCCCTGCTTTTCCCCAGCCATCCCCTGCTTTACGTCCAGCCATCACGTGCTTTACCTCCAGCCATCCCCTGCTTTACCTCCAGCCATCCCCTTCTTTTCCTACAGCCATGCCCTGCTTTACCTCCAGCCACCCCCTGCTTTACCTCCAGCCATCCCCTGCTTTAATTCCAGCCACCCCCTGCTTTACCTCCAGCCACCCCCTGCTTTACCTCCAGCCATCCCCTGCTTTACCTCCAGCCATCCCCTGCTTTACCTCCAGCCATCCCCTGCTTTATCTCCAGCCACCACCTGCTTTACCTCCAGCCATCCCCTGCTTTACCTCCAGCCATCCCCTGCTTTACCTCCAGCCATCCCCTGCTTTACCTCCAGCCATCCCCTGCTTTACCTCCTGCCATCACCTGCTTTACCCCCAGCCATCCCCTGCTTTACCTCCAGCCATCCCATGCTTTACCTCCAGCCATCCCCTGCTTTAACTCCAGCCATCCCCTGCTTTAATTCCAGCCACCCCCTGCTTTACCTCCAGCCATCCCCTGCTTTACCTCCAGCCATCCCCTGCTTTACCTCCAGCCATCCCCTGCTTTACCTCCAGCCATCCCCTGCTTTATCTCCAGCCACCACCTGCTTTACCTCCAGCCATCCCCTTCTTTACCTCCAGCCATCCCCTGCTTTACCTCCAGCCATCCCCTGCTTTACCCCCAGCCATCCCCTGCTTTACCTCCAGCCATCCCGTGCTTTACCTCCAGCCATCCCCTGCTTTACCTCCAGCCATCCCCTGCTTTAATTCCAGCCACCCCCTGCTTTACCTCCAGCCATCCCCTGCTTTACCTCCAGCCATCCCCTGCTTTATCTCCAGCCACCACCTGCTTTACCTCCAGCCATCCCCTGCTTTACCTCCAGCCATCCCCTGCTTTACCTCCAGCCATCCCCTTCTTTACCTCCAGCCATCCCCTGCTTTACCTCCAGCCATCCCCTGCTTTACCTCCAGCCATCCCCTGCTTTACCTCCAGCCATCACCTGCTTTACCTCCAGCCATCCCCTGCTTTACCCCCGGCCATCCCCTGCTTTACCTACAGCCATCCCCTGCTTTACCTCCAGCAATCCCTTGCTTTATCTCCAGCCATCCCTTGATTTTCCTCCAGCAATCCCCTGCTTTACCTCCAGCCATCGCCTTCTTTACCTCCAGCCATCCCCTGCTTTACCCCAGCCATCCCCTGCTTTACCTCCAGCCATCCCCTGCTTTACCTCCAGCCATCCCCTGCTTTACCTCCAGCCATCCAGTGCTTTATCCCAGCCATCCCTTGATTTTCCTCCATCCATCCTGTGCTTTATCCCAGCATCCCCCTGCTTTACCTCCAGCCACCCCGTGCTTTATCCCAGCCACCCTGTGCTTTATCCCAGCCACCCCGTGCTTTACCTCCAGCCATCCCCTGCTTTATCTCCAGCCACCCCGTGCTTTATCCCAGCCACCCCGTGCTTTACCTCCAGCCATCCCCTGCTTTACCCCCAGCCATCCCATGCTTTACCTCCAGCCACCCCCTGCTTTACCTCCAGCCATCCCTTGATTTTTCTCCAGCCACCCCGTGTTTTATCCCACCCATCCCCTGCTTTACCTCCAGCCATTCTGTGGCTCCAACACTTCCAAAATCACCAGCGTCCCAACTAACAAAGAGCAGACTTCTATGGGGCTGAAATCCTAAAAAACAGAGCCACATCAGTATCCTACCGCTCTCTGCTATATCCCCACGGCCCCACCCCAAATCACACACTGTATTCCTGTCACTGCACCTCCATCCTGCCTGCAGCCCTCTCTGCTATTCCTGTACTGACCCCACACACATCTCTGTCACTGCATCTCCATCCTGCCCTGCAGCCCTCTCTGCTATTCCTGTACTGACCCCACACACACAGCTCTGTCACTGCACCTCCATACTGCCCTGCAGCCCTCTCTGCTATTCCTGTACTGACCCCACACACACAGCTCTGTCACTGCACCTCCATCCTGCCCTGCAGCTCTCTCTGCTATTCCTGTACTGACCCCACACACACAGCTCTGTCACTGCACCTCCATCCTGCCCTGCAGCCCTCTCTGCTATTCCTGTACTGACCACACACACACAGCTCTGTCACTGCACCTCCATCCTGCCCTGCTCCCTCTCTGCTATTCCTGTACTACCCCACACACACAGCTCTGTCACTGCACCTCCATCCTGCCCTGCTCCCTCTCTGCTATTCCTGTACTGACCCCACACATAGCTCTGTAACTACACCACCAACAATTTTACATACTCACCATTTTTCACCATCATCCCTATGGTTCGTGCCAGCTCTAATAGGATGGCAGTGCCCACTGCAGACTTGGCAGCACCCGGCCCCCAGGAGTCTCTCTGAGCTCCAACCACAATGTAATGCTCTGAAAGGATGAACCGAGAAGGTGAGGTAATCAAATCACTGTGAGATTACTAGTTAAGGAGATGGTGGACATCCTCACCTGGCTCAATGCGTCCTGTGACACTGCCAAACACATTATACAGCTCCACGCTGCTCACCACATTCCCCACCTCCAGGCTGAGCCGGTGGCCGGTTGTGCTCAGTTCAGGGCCTAAACTTCTGGCAGGGACTGAGTCTCCTCTCCAGGTATTGGGAATCGGGCCTCCCCCCATTTTACTGCAGAGGGGAGGAACGATGATTACTGTACATTAATGCATGGTCGGTCAGTGTCTACTGGATGCATGACCACCCTAATATGCCCTGTGCCACTGTCAGACTGGTACATGATGTGCGTCGGTCACAAGCCCACGGTTACCTGTATGTTCATGTTGTTAGTCACCACCACACGGCTAGCAGTCTGTTAGTTTTGCTGCTGCTCACTAGCACATGGCTAGCAGTCTGTTAGTTTTGCTGCTGCTCACTAGCACACGGCTAGCAGTCTCTTCATGTTGTTAGTCACTAGCACACGGCTAGCATTCTGTTTGTATTAGTCACTAGTACACGGCTAGCATTCTGTTTGTGTTAGTCACTAGTACACGGCTAGCATTCTGTTTGTGTTAGTCACTAGTACACAGCTAGCATTCTGTTTGTGTTAGTCACTAGTACACGGCTAGCATTCTGTTTGTGTTGTTAGTCACTAGTACACGGCTAGCATTCTGTTTGTGTTAGTCACTAGTACACGGCTAGCATTCTGTTTGTGTTGTTAGTCACTAGTACACGGCTAGCATTCTGTTTGTGTTAGTCACTAGTACACGGCTAGCATTCTGTTTGTGTTAGTCACTAGTACACGGCTATCATTCTGTTTGTGTTGTTAGTCACTAGTACACGGCTAGCATTCTGTTTGTGTTAGTCACTAGTACACGGCTAGCATTCTGTTTGTGTTGTTAGTCACTAGTACACGGCTAGCATTCTGTTTGTGTTAGTCACTAGCACACGGCTAGCATTCTGTTTGTGTTAGTCACTAGTACACGGCTAGCATTCTGTTTGTGTTAGTCACTAGCACACGGCTAGCATTCTGTTTGTGTTGTTAGTCACTAGCACACGGCTAGCAGTCTGTTTGTGTTGATAGTCACTAGCACACAGCTAGCATTCTGTTTGTGTTGTTAGTCACTAGCACACAGTTAGCATTCTGTTTGTGTTGATAGTCACTAGCACACAGCTAGCCGTCTGTTTGTGTTGTTAGTCACTAGCACACAGCTAGCATTCTGTTTGTGTTAGTCACTAGTACACGGCTAGCATTCTGTTTGTGTTGTTAGTCACTAGTACACGGCTAGCATTCTGTTTGTGTTAGTCACTAGTACACGGCTAGCATTCTGTTTGTGTTGTTAGTCACTAGTACACGGCTAGCATTCTGTTTGTGTTAGTCACTAGTACACGGCTAGCATTCTGTTTGTGTTAGTCACTAGTACACGGCTATCATTCTGTTTGTGTTGTTAGTCACTAGTACACGGCTAGCATTCTGTTTGTGTTAGTCACTAGTACACGGCTATCATTCTGTTTGTGTTGTTAGTCACTAGTACACGGCTAGCATTCTGTTTGTGTTGTTAGTCACTAGTACACGGCTAGCATTCTGTTTGTGTTAGTCACTAGCACACGGCTAGCATTCTGTTTGTGTTAGTCACTAGTACACGGCTAGCATTCTGTTTGTGTTAGTCACTAGCACACGGCTAGCATTCTGTTTGTGTTGTTAGTCACTAGCACACGGCTAGCAGTCTGTTTGTGTTGATAGTCACTAGCACACAGCTAGCATTCTGTTTGTGTTGTTAGTCACTAGCACACAGTTAGCATTCTGTTTGTGTTGATAGTCACTAGCACACAGCTAGCCGTCTGTTTGTGTTGTTAGTCACTAGCACACGGCTAGCATTCTGTTTGTGTTGTTAGTCACTAGCACACGTCTAGCAGTCTGTTTGTGTTGATAGTCACTAGCACACAGCTAGCATTCTGTTTGTGTTGATAGTCACTAGCACACAGCTAGCAGTCTGTTTGTGTTGCTGTTAGTCACTAGCACACGGCTAGCAGTCTATTTGTGTTGCTGTTAGTCACTAGCCCATACCTCAGTAGTGTCTGTGCAGCGACTTTGCTGATTGGCTGAGCTAGAATTGTTGGAAGCCCTGATGATTTGAATGGGGGGAACTGTGTGTGATTGAAGGATGGGAATCCGGGAGTACTGGGGTCTCCAGTGCCAAAGTGAACCTGAGGAGAGAAGGGTTTATGAGTGACAGTATGAAACCTAGTGTCAGCCAGCTTCCTGCGCCCTGGTCATAGAGGAGTTAAGGGGTTTGGTTCCCGTTGGTCTCTGATCATGCAGGGGTCAATAGGGACAGTCTCGTGAGGCTCTGGTCATGCAGGGGTCAATAGGCACAGTCCTGTGAGGCTCTGGTCATGCAGGGGTTAATAGGGACATTCTCGTCAGGCTCTGGTCATGCAGGGGTTAATAGGGACAGTCCCGTGCGGCTCTGGTCATGCAAGGGTTAATAGGGACGGTCCCATGAGGCTCTGGTCATGCAGGGGTTAATAGGGACAGTCTCGTGAGGCTCTGGTGATGCATCGGTTAATAGGGACAGTCCCGTGAGGCTCTGGTCATGCAGGGGTTAATAGGGACAGTCTTGTGAGGCTCTGGTCATGCATCGGTTAATAGTGACAGTCTCGTGAAGCTCTGTTGATGCAGGGGTTAATAGTGACAGTCCCCATGGGGCTTTGGTCATGCAGGGGTAAATGGGGCAGTCCCTATGGAGCTCTGGTCATGCAGGGGTTAATAGGGACAGTCCCCATGGGGCTCTGGTCATGCAGGGGTTAATAGGGACAGTCCCCATTGGGCTCTGATCATGCAGGGGTTAATGGGGACAGTCTCGTGAGGCTCTGGTCATGCCCCCATGGGGCCCAGGAGTTAATGGGGTCAGTGCGTGGGTTAATACTCACATGTCCGAATACAGACAGATCTTCCTCTGTGTCGGGAAATATCAGGACCCCCGCTGCCCCCGCAGCTTGTGCGTTGTTCACCTGGGGATACACAGTCATACTATATAATGCAGCCAGTGGTGAGGAGTGCAGTATATACAGTAACAGCATGCAGCTCACCTTCTCAGCAAAGCTCATCAATCCAATCCGCACAATAACCAACTGCCCAGTGATTTTCAACCCCGAGTCAGCCAGAGTCTTAAAATCCTCTCTACGGCCGTAGTTGGCATAAATCAGGCCGCTCTGCAGAGACAGACAGTGTCACCCATACCATATAATACTCTGCACTGCCACTGGAAGGTTATTCCAGGTATCTACTACTCTTTACAGTATGTTCCTTTACCGCTTCCGCTGGAAGGTTATTCCAGGTATCTACTACTCTTTACAGCGTCAGCCATTACTGCTTCTACTGGAACGTTATTCCAGGTATCTACTACTCTTTAGAGTTTCAGCCTTTACTGCTTCCGCTGGAAGGTTATTCCAGGTATCTACTACTCTTTAGAGTGTCTGTCTTTACTGCTTCCACTGGAAGGTTATTCCAGGTATCTACTACTCTTTGCAGTGTCTGATTTTACTGCTTCCACTGGAAGGTTATTCCAGGTATCTACTACTCTTTACAGTGTCATCCTTTACTGCTTCCGCTGGAAGGTTATTCCAGCTATCTACTACTCATTACAGTGTCAGCCTTTACTGCTTCCGCTGGAAGGTTATTCCAGGTATCTACTACTCTTTACAGTGTCAGCCATTACTGCTTCCGCTGGGAGGTTATTCCAGGTATCTACTACTCTTTACAGTGTCAGCCATTACTGCTTCTGCTGGGAGGTTATTCCAGGTATCTACTACTTTTACAGTGTCAGCCATTACTGCTTCCACTGGAAGGTTATTCCAGGTATCTACTACTCCTTACAGTGTCAGCCATTACTGCTTCCGCTGGGAGGTTATTCCAGGTATCTACTACTCTTTACAGTGTCAGCCATTACTGCTTCCGCTGGGAGGTTATTCCAGGTATCTACTACTCCTTACAGTGTCAGCCATTACTGCTTCCACTGGAAGGTTATTCCAGGTATCTACTACTCCTTACAGTGTCAGCCTTTACTGCTTCCACTGGAAGGTTATTCCAGGTATCTACTACTCTTACAGTGTCAGCCATTACTGCTTCCGCTGGGAGGTTATTCCAGGTATCTATTACTATCTATTCCTGCATTGCTTGCACGCGCTGTAGGTGACAGTTACCACTACAGTTCCTGTTGCACTGTACGGGGCGTATAAATCGGGGTCACCAATAGATATCTCTTGCACCGTTTGGTTTTCACTGTCAATGATTTTCAGAGAATTCGCCATATTCCTGGGAAGGAGAAGAGCGAGGGTTAAATATAACTAAAACAGACACGACTGCTTCCAACGCATTCCACAGAGAGCCTTAACCAGACACGACTGCTTCCAACGCATTTCAACGAGGGCCCGTAACCAGGCACGACTGCTTCCAACGCATTCCACAGAGCCCGTAACCAGACACGACTGCTTCCAACGCATTCCGCAGAGAGCCCGTAACCAGACACGACTGCTTCCAACGCATTCCACAGAGAGCCCGTAACCAGACACGACTGCTTCCAACGCATTCCACAGAGAGCCCGTAAACATAGAAACATAGAATGTGTCGGCAGATAAGAACCATTCGGTCCATCTAGTCTGCCCAATTTTTTTTTTTTGAGTACTTTTATTAGTCCCCCGTTCCCGGTCTTATAGCTAGGATAGCCTTGTGTCTATCCCACGCATGCTTAAAATCCTTGACTGTGTTTACCTCTACCACTTCTGCTGGCAGGCTATTCCATACATCCACTACCCTCTCAGTAATGTAATACTTCCTGATATTACTTTTAAATCGTTGCCCCTCTAATTTAAAACTATGTCCTCTAGTTGTGGTAGTTTTTCTTCTTTTAAATATACTCTCCTCTGTTACCATGTTGATACCCTTTATGTATATAAATGTTTCTATCATATCCCCCCTGTTACGTCTTTCCTCCAAGCTATACATGTTAAGATGCTTTAACCTTTCCTGGTAAGTTTTATCCTTCAACCCATGAACCAGTTTAGTAGCCCTTCTCTGAACTCTCTCCAAAGTATCAATATCCTTCTGGAGATACGGTCTCCAGTACTGCGTACAATACTCCAAGTGAGGTCTCACCAGTGCTCTGTACAATACTCCAAGTGAGGTCTCACCAGCGCTCTGTACAATACTCCAAGTGAGGTCTCACCAGCGCTCTGTACAATACTCCAAGTGAGGTCTCACCATCGCTCTGTACAATACTCCAAGTGAGGTCTCACCAGTGCTCTGTACAATACTCCAAGTGAGGTCTCACCAGCGCTCTGTACAATACTCCAAGTGAGGTCTCACCAGTGCTCTATACAATACTCCAAGTGAGGTCTCACCAGCGCTCTGTACAATACTCCAAGTGAGGTCTCACCAGTGCTCTGTACAATACTCCAAGTGAGGTCTCACCAGTGCTCTGTACAATACTCCAAGTGAGGTCTCACCAGTGCTCTGTACAATACTCCAAGTGAGGTCTCACCAGCGCTCTGTACAATACTCCAAGTGAGGTCTCACCAGCGCTCTGTACAATACTCCAAGTGAGGTCTCACCAGTGCTCTGTACAATGGCATGAGCACTTCCCTCTTCCTACTGCTAATACCTCTCCCTATACAACCAAGCATTCTGCTAATACCTCTCCCTATACAACCAAGCATTCTGCTAGCATTTCCTGCTGCTCTATTGCATTGCCTACCTACCTTCAAGTCCTCTGAAATTATTACTCCTAAATCCCTTTCCTCAGATGTTGAGGTTAGGACTGTACCAAATAGTCTATATTCTGCTTTTGGGTTTTTACGCCCAAGGTGCATAATCTTGCACTTGTCCACATTAAATGCCAGTTACCACTGCTCTGACCAGCAGACGGGTGAAATGCGAGGGGTGATTAGGGGGTGAAATGCGAGGGGTGAGGAGGGGGCCAGTATTTGTACTGACAGCCCATTATTTTGCCGCTGTTCTGTCCCACCCGCACAGTATTAGGCTGGGAGACGTATTATACCTGTTTGGATACTGCAGTTCCACAAAGTGTGTGTCAATCCAGGTGTGATCCAGGTCATACGTCTTCAAGTTCTCTAGGACATATTCAGCCAGATCCTTATCTTCATCCGAGCCAGCGGCATGCGATGCTCTGCATACTCTCCTACCAAATAACACATACATTACTCCGCAGGGGAGGGACAGACTCCTAGCTCCTCCTGTCTGTGTCACAGGGGAGGGACAGACTCCTAGCTCCTCCTGTCTGTGTCACCCCGCAGGGGGAGGGACAGACTCCTAGCTCCTCCTGTCTGTGCCACCCTGCAGGGGGAGGGACAGACTCCTAGCTCCTCCTGTCTGTGTCACAGGGGAGGGACAGACTCCTAGCTCCTCCTGTCTGTGTCACAGGGGAGGGACAGACTCCTAGCTCCTCCTGTCTGTGTCACCCTGCAGGGGGAAGGACAGACTCCTAGCTCCTACTGTCTGTGTCGCCCTGCAGGGGGAGGGACAGACTCCTAGCTCCTCCTGTCTGTGTCACCCTTCAGGGGGAGGGACAGACTCCTAGCACCTACTGTCTGTGTCAACCTGCAGGGGGAGGGACAGACTCCTAGCTCCTCCTGTCTGTGTCACCCCGCAGGGGGAGGAACAGACTCCTAGCTCCTCCTGTCTGTGTCACCCCGCAGGGGGAGGAACAGACTCCTAGCTCCTCCTGTCTGTGTCACCCTGCAGGGGGAGGGACAGACTCCTAGCTCCTCCTGTCTGTGTCACCCTGCAGGGGGAGGGACAGACTCCTAGCTCCTCCTGTATGTGTCTCGGGGGGAGGGACAGACTCCTAGCTCCTCCTGTCTGTGTCACCCTGCAGGGGGAGGGACAGACTCCTAGCTCCTCCTGTCTGTGTCTCAGGGGGAGGGACAGACTCATATCTCCTACTGTCTGTGTCACCCTGCAGTGGGAGGGACAGACTCCTAGCTCCTCCTGTCTGTGTCGCAGGGGGAGGGACAGACTCCTAGCTCCTCCTGTCTGTGTCTCCCCGCAGGGGGAGGGACAAACTCCTAGCTCCTCCTGTCTGTGTCGCAGGGGGAGGGACAGACTCCTAGCTCCTCCTGTCTGTGTCGCAGGGGGAGGGACAGACTCCTAGCTTCTCCTGTCTGTCGCCCCGCAGGGGGAGGGACAGACTCCTAGCTCCTCCTGTCTGTGTCACCCCGCAGGGGGGAGGGACAGACTCCTAGCTCCTCCTTTTTGTGTCACCCTGCAGGGGGAGGGACAGACTCCTAGCTCCTCCTGTCTGTGTCACAGGGGAGGGACAGGCTCATATCTCCTACTGTCTGTGTCACCCCGCAGGGGGAGGAACAGACTCCTAGCTCCTCCTGTCTGTGTCACCCTGCAGGGGGAGGGACAGACTCCTAGCTCCTCCTGTCTGTGTCTCAGGGGGAGGGACAGACTCCTAGCTTCTCCCGTCTGTGTCACCCTGCAGGGGGAGGGACAGACTCCTAGCTCCTCCTGTCTGTGTCACCCTGCAGGGGGAGGGACAGACTCCTAGCTCCTCCTGTCTGTGTCTCAGGGGGAGGGACAGACTCCTAGCTCCTCCTGTCTGTGTCACCCTGCAGGGGGAGGGACAGACTCCTAGCTCCTCCTGTCTGTGTCTCAGGGGGAGGGACAGACTCATATCTCCTACTGTCTGTGTCACCCTGCAGTGGGAGGGACAGACTCCTAGCTCCTCCTGTCTGTGTCGCAGGGGGAGGGACAGACTCCTAGCTCCTCCTGTCTGTGTCTCCCCGCAGGGGGAGGGACAAACTCCTAGCTCCTCCTGTCTGTGTCGCAGGGGGAGGGACAGACTCCTAGCTCCTCCTGTCTGTGTCGCAGGGGGAGGGACAGACTCCTAGCTTCTCCTGTCTGTCGCCCCGCAGGGGGAGGGACAGACTCCTAGCTCCTCCTGTCTGTGTCACCCCGCAGGGGGGAGGGACAGACTCCTAGCTCCTCCTTTTTGTGTCACCCTGCAGGGGGAGGGACAGACTCCTAGCTCCTCCTGTCTGTGTCACAGGGGAGGGACAGGCTCATATCTCCTACTGTCTGTGTCACCCCGCAGGGAGAGGGACAGACTCCTAGCTCCTCCTGTCTGTGTCGCCCTGCAGGGGGAGGGACACACTCATTGCTCCTCCTGTCTGTGTCACCCCGCAGGGGGAGGGACAGACTCCTAGCTCATCCTGTCTGTGTCGCCCCGCAGGGGGAGGGACAGACTCCTAGCTCCTTCTGTCTGTGTCGCCCTGCAAGGGGAGGGACAGACTCCTAGCTCCTTCTGTCTGTGTCATCCTGCAGGGGGAGGGACAGACTCCTAGCTCCTCCTGTCTGTGTCACCCTGCAGGGGGAGGGACAGACTCCTAGCTCCTTCTGTCTGTGTCACCCTGCAGGGGGAGGGACAGACTCCTAGCTCCTCCTGTCTGTGTCGCAGGGGGAGGGACAGACTCCTAGCTCCTCCTGTCTGTGTCAGGGGGAGGGGCAGATACTGTGTCAGGGGGAGGGTCAGATTCGCTGCAGGAGGGGGATCTACCTTATGGTTTTTTCTATTTCTTGACCATCCTTCAGATAGGTGTTGAAATCTTCCCTGAAGTCTGTCCAGTGGTGGGTATTGGGTTCATCGCTCTCCTGATATGTATAAGTATCAGTCTCGTCTCCAGTCTCCGGTTTCTTCTGGTTGCAGCTTGCGCAGGTTCCGTACGTTACAAGAATGCCCAGGATGAAAGCTGAAAGCACACGCATCATATGACACACAGCAAGGAGCGGACATGCTTTCAGCTCATATAGTTGCGGTGTCAGGGTGGCGATAGGAAAAGGCACTGTGTCAGAGTGACGAGAGGAAGGAGCGCGGTGTCAGGGTGACGAGAGGAAGGAGCGCGGTGTCAGGGTGACGAGAGGAAGGAGCGCGGTGTCAGGGTGACGAGAGGAAGGAGCGCGGTGTCAGGGTGACGAGAGGAAGGACCGCGGTGTCAGGGTGATGAGAGGAAGGACCGCGGTGTCAGGGTGACGAGAGGAAGGGGCACTGTGTCAGGGTGACGAGAGGAAGGGTCACGGTGTCAGGGTGACGTGAGGAAGGAGTGCGTGTCAGGGTGGCGATAGTAAAAGGCACTGTGTCAGAGTGACGAGAGGAAGGAGCGCGGTGTCAGGGTGACGAGAGGAAGGAGCGCGGTGTCAGGGTGACGAGAGGAAGGAGCGCGGTGTCAGGGTGACGAGAGGAAGGAGCGCGGTGTCAGGGTGACGAGAGGAAGGAGCGTGGTGTCAGGGTGACGAGAGGAAGGGTCACGGTGTCAGGGTGACGTGAGGAAGGAGCACGGTGTCAGAGTGACGAGTGGAAGGAGCGCGGTGTCAGGGTGACGAGAGGAAGGGTCACGGTGTCAGAGTGACGAGAGGAAGGGTCACGGTGTCAGAGTGAGGAAAGGAAGGGGCGCGGTGTCAGAGTGATGAGAGGAAGGAGCGTGGTGTCAGAGTGACGAGAGGAAGGAGCGCGGTGTCAGGGTGACGAGTGGAAGGAGCGCGGTGTCAGGGTGACGAGAGGAAGGAGCGCGGTGTCAGGGTGACGAGAGGAAGGAGCGCGGTGTCAGGGTGACGAGAGGAAGGAGCGCGGTGTCAGGGTGACGAGAGGAAGGAGCGCGGTGTCAGGGTGACGAGAGGAAGGAGCGCGGTGTCAGGGTGACGAGAGGAAGGAGCACGGTGTCAGGGTGACGAGAGGAAGGAGCGCGGTGTCAGGGTGACGAGAGGAAGGAGCACGGTGTCAGGGTGACGATAGGAAGGGGCACTGTGTCAGGGTGACGAGAGGAAGGAGCGCGGTGTCGGTGACGAGAGGAAGGGTCACGGTGTCAGGGTGACGAGAGGAAGGAGCATGGTGTCAGGGTGACGAGAGGAAGGAGCATGGTGTCAGGGTGACGAGAAGAAGGAGCACGGTGTCAGAGTGACGAGTGGAAGGAGCGCGGTGTCAGGGTGACGAGAGGAAGGAGCGCGGTGTCAGGGTGACGAGAGGAAGAAGCGCGGTGTCAGGGTGACGAGAGGAAGGAGCGCGGTGTCAGGGTGACGATAGGAAGGGTCACGGTGTCAGAGTGACGAGAGGAAGGGTCACGGTGTCAGGGTGACGAGAGGAAGGAGCATGGTGTCAGGGTGACGAGAGGAAGGAGCATGGTGTCAGGGTGACGAGAGGAAGGAGCACGGTGTCAGAGTGACGAGTGGAAGGAGCGCGGTGTCAGGGTGACGAGAGGAAGGAGCGCGGTGTCAGGGTGACGAGAGGAAGAAGCGCGGTGTCAGGGTGACGAGAGGAAGGAGCGCGGTGTCAGGGTGACGATAGGAAGGGGCACTGTGTCAGGGTGACGAGAGGAAGGGGCACTGTGTCAGGGTGATGAGAGGAAGGGGCACTGTGTCAGGGTGATGAGAGGAAGGAGTGCGGTGTCAGGGTGACGAGAGGAAGGAGCGCGGTGTCAGGGTGACGAGAGGAAGGAGCGCGGTGTCAGAGTGACGAGAGGAAGGAGCGCGGTGTCAGGGTGACGAGAGGAAGGAGCGCGGTGTCAGGGTGACGAGAGGAAGGAGCGCGGTGTCAGGGTGACGAGAGGAAGGAGCGCGGTGTCAGGGTGACGAGAGGAAGGAGCGCGGTGTCAGGGTGACGAGAGGAAGGAGCGCGATGTCAGGGTGACGAGAGGAAGGGGCGCGGTGTCAGGGTGACGAGAGGAAGGGGCGCGGTGTCAGGGTGACGAGAGGAAGGAGCGCGGTGTCAGGGTGACGAGAGGAAGGAGCGCGATGTCAGGGTGACGAGAGGAAGGGGCGTGGTGTCAGAGTGACGAGAGGACGGGGCGCGGTTTATGGCACAATTAGTAGACACCCCAACTTGAATGGATGCCTGTCTGGATTTGGTAATAACAAACAATGAGCAGCTTATCTCAAACATCAAAGTAAGAGAACACTTGGGCAATAGTGACCATAACATGGTTTCGTTTGAGATTAACCCTTTAAGGACCAGGGATTTTCCTGGGCCAAGGACCAGAGCGTTTTTCAATTTTTAATACGCGGTTTTTGAAACATAATTTTCCTCTCTCTCATTTAACGTACACATACAAGTTATATGTTGTTTTTTAAAGGACAGTTAGAGCTTTTTTTTGATACCCTATACATAAAAATGATTTACATTTTAGTATTAAAAAATAAATATAAAAGAGGAAATTTTTGAGAAAAAAAAAGTTTTTCCCCATTATTTTCCCAGTAATAACCTACATAACTAGTGGAACACTAACTCACTTATCCCCCCTAATTAACTAACTAATAAAAAAGAAAAATATTGGTTCCCAAACCCCCCATAACAAAAAAGACAGAAAAAAACTCTGAAGAGTGCGATGTCAGATCAGTAAAAATCATGCAACAGGCATGGAGGGGTTAAATTTTATTAAATAAATATATTAAAATTACCTTTATTTATTAAAAAAAACTTTATAAATTGTAAAAATAAAAAAATCTGTAAAAAAAAAACGAAATGAGGGCCATAAAGTGGAAGGAAACTGATCACAGTTAAAAACTGTGATCAGCAATGAAAGGGTTAATTTTTTTTAATTTATTTTTTTAACCTCTGTATTTAATTAATTTATCTTTACTTACAGGTCACTCTCTGTCACTATAAGAATGTGAAGCACAGAGAGTGAATTAGAGGCAGTGTGTGAACACACTGACTTTGCCATCTAATTTGTTCGTTATCGCGGTGATCACTCAATCACATGCCCGGAAATCAACCGATCGGGTCCAGGAGCTTTTCCCCGGGTGCGAGGCTTAGTCCTGGACCCGTTGCAGACTGGCTGGCGGTGCACACGGAGTTAACTCGTCATAAGGACGGGAAGGGGTTAACCCCTTAAGGACAGAGCCTTTGAAACATTTTTGTCCTTTCTGGACAATGGCTATTTTAACATTTCTGTGCTGTTTGTGTTTAGCAGTAATTTTCTTCTTCGTCATTTGCTGTACCCACACATATTATATATTGTTTTTATCGGGACAAGAAGGGCTTTCTATGGATGCCATCTTTTTGATCATATCTTATAATATTATTTTAAAAAAATAATAAAATATGGTAAAAAAAAAAAAAATACACAAATTTCCTGACTTTTATTTGAAACAACTTCTCCTCATCGACAAAAGCGAACGAAAAAACCTGCTAAATAGATTCTACTATTTCTCCTGAGTACAGGGATACCACCCATGCATAGGTTTGTTGGGTTGTTTGGGGGCTAAAATGCCAAATTTGTGAGGTGCAGTTTTTTGTTTTCCAACTTGAAATTTTTACATGCAGACAGCCTGCACCCATGTCCCATTTGGGACATATTTGAAACCAGCCAGTGTATTTTACCACATCAACTCATATATTTTTTAAAAGTAGACACCCTAGGCTATCTCAAATGGTGGTATTTTAACACTTTCCATGCACTAATTCTACCACCAGCCTTTGTCAAAGTTTGTGGTAGTAATTTTTTGGTGTTTTTTTTCCACAGACCTTGTACTTCAGACATGAATTCACAGATTTTGGTATGTGTCACTGCCAAATAACACCCCAATAAGTGTTCAGCAACATCTCTTGAGTACAGGGATACCACCCATGCATAGGTTTGTTGGGTTGTTTGGGGGGTAAAAGGCCAAATTTGGGAGGTGCAGTTTTTGGTTTTCCAACTTGGAATTTGAACATGTAGAGCAAGGAAGGGGTTAATAGCTCTTATAAGAGCCTTTGTAGTACTGTACAAAAAAATGAACCCCTAAAAATGCACAGACAAGAAAAAATATTCTGCTGTGCAGTGATCAGTGGCAGGGAAGGGGTTTATACACAGGCTACACTTTACAAAGGGTATGGCTTTTATAAAAGCCCTTGGGACTCACAATTTTTTAACATTTTATTTAATTTATTACAATTAAAAATTATATTATACAGATCTGTCTCTTTCCCTCACTGAAACTCAAGTGAGGAGAGGGAGGCAGATCCATATGGGTCAGAACAATATTTACCAATATTGATCGAACCAGACGAATGGTGATGCTCATCTGAGAAATCACCAAACCACCTTTGCCACTGATCGGCTGTTACTGATCGCTATACACGCGTTCAGACAGCTTCAAAAGGAATACACGTAATCCCCTAGTGGGTATAATTAACCCCTAGCGAGTGTGACAAAAAAAATGCTGATAGCAAAAAAAATCCTTCTGCGACTAGATTGCTCCATATGCGCTGCTTAGGCAGTGACCATATGTACTGCTTAGGCAGTGACCATATGTGCTGCTTAGGAAGTGATATACGGCAAGGAAGGGGTTAATAGCTCCTAAAAGAGCCTTTGATATACTGTAATAAATCACAGTAAAAAATTATTTAGAGCACTTACCATACATGCCTGCACAAAGATCTGTTGTGCCGGCATTGATTGGCTCCCCCTAGAGCATCGGAAGTGAAATACTTTCACTTCCGATGCTCTTGCCATTAGAAGGGAAGCGCTGCCTGTATAGGCAGCGTTCCCTTCTACTGAGCCGATGGGGTCTCTCAGGAGAGCGACCACCATCGGTTCTGGGGAGCCTGAAGGTGCTGCTAAGTGCCTCGCTAGCGAGGCACTTTAGCAACACCGGAGATGCTTAGAAAACGAACGATCGTTCGCTTTCTAAGCACATGTGTGCAGCGGGCGCAGCCATTTTTAAATGGCTGCTACGATCACTCCGGGGAGTGATCGTAGCACGCCCCTGCACTTTTTGGGGGTGCTGCACAATGCCTCTACATAGAGGCATTGTAGCAACACCGATAGAGTAAAGAAAGCGACTTACTCTGTTAAGTGCATGACGTGCCAGGCACGTCACCTGTCTGCAAGTCCTCGATTTGCCGTGACGTGCCTGGCACGTCATCTGTCGTTAAGGGGTTAATGCAAAAAAGCTAATTGGAAATTACGCCACCAAAACACTTCATTTTAGAAAGGCCAACTTTGATGGACTAAGGGCATCGATTGAACATTTAGACTGGGAACGATTGTTTTCTGGACTAAACACAGAAGACAAGTGGAATTCATTTAAACACACATTACAAAAGTACACATCCCAATATATACCTTTGGGAAACAAATGCAAAAGACACAAATCAAAACCAATGTGGCTTACCTGCACCGTGAAACAGGAGATACAAAACAAGAAAATTGCATTCAAACATTATAAAAACACGGGATCAGCATTATCATTTATAGAGTACAAAGAGGCCAACAAAGCCTGCAAAAAGGCAATTAAAATGGCTAAATTGGAAAATGAGAAAAGGATTGCCAAGGAGAGTAAAACTAACCCCAAAATGTTTTATAAATATATAAATGGAAAAAAGCTAAAGAGGGAAAATGTTGGACCCTTGTTATCCCAAATGGGAAATTTGGTAAGTGAGGACAGAGAGAAAGCAGACATTTTAAATACTTTTTTTTCTTCTGTTTATACTAAGGAAGAGCAGATGGATGAGCCCCTGCTACAGGAAGTTATGGGACATTCGCGCAAACATGGGATTGGCTGACACAGGAAAAAGTGCTTAAGCAATTACACTCTGTTAAGATAGACAAGGCCCCAGGGCCAGATGGTATACACCCAAGGGTACTTAGAGAGTTAAGCATAATTCTGGCCAGACCACTATTCATGATCTTTAGGGATTCGTTCAGTTCAGGTACAGTGCCAACAGACTGGCGAAAGGCGGATGTCATTCCAATATTTAAAAAGGGTTTAAAATCTCTGCCAGGTAATTATAGGCCAGTGAGCTTGACATCTGTAATGGGGAAACTATTTGAAGGATTGCTAAGTACACTCAAGAATACATCTTGAATCAGAATATAATCAGTAAAAGTCAACATGGTTTTGTGAAAGACAGGTCTTGTCAAACAAACTTAATAACATTCTATGAAGAGGTCAGTAAAAATATAGATCTAGGTGTGGCAGCTGATGTGATCTATTTGGATTTTGCTAAAGCATTTGATAGAGTTCCACACAAAAGGTTACTCTACAAATTGAGAGAAATAGGTTTGGAGGCAAATATATGAATTTGGATTGAAAATTGGCTAAAAGATAGAGTGCAGAGGGTTGTTGTAAATGACAAGGACAAGGGTATTGAGTGGAGTACCTCAGGGGTCTGTACCTCAGGGGTCTGTTTTGGGCCCTCTTCTTTTTAATATGTTTATTAATGATCTCCCACATTGTGCTGAGAGCCATGTCTCAGTGTTTGCTGATGATACTAAATTAGGTAAGGTAATAAAGACTAATCTTGATGTTTTTTCTTTACAGGAAGATTTGGACAGAGTGGGGAACTGGGCAGTAAAGTGGCAAATGAGGTTCAATATAGACAAATGTAAAGTTATGCATTATGGGAAAAATAATAACAAAGCAACATATACGTTAAATGGTATTTCCCTGGGAAAAACTACTAACGAAAAGGATTTAGGAATCATTGTAGATAACAAACTTGGCAACAGTGCTCAATGCCAGTCAGCAGCTGCAAGGGCCAATAAGATATTGGCATGTATAAAACGAGGTATAGTTTCACGGGAGGAGAATATCATCTTGCCTCTTTACATATCAATGGTAAGACCTCACCTTGAATATGCAGTACAATTCTGGGCACCAGTCCTTAAAAAGGATATTAAGGAACTAGAAAAAGTGCAAAGGAGGGCTACAAAATTAATAAGGGGATTGGAGGATGTTAGTTATGAAGAGAGACTTAAAAAATTGCATTTATATACGTTAGAAAAAAGGCATCTCAGAGGGGATATGATAACATTATATAAATATGTGCAGGGCCAATATAAAGAGCTCTCCAGGGACCTGCTCATTAACAGAAATGTACAAAGAACAAGAGGTCACCCCCTGAGACTGGAAGAGCAAAGATTTCATAGCCAGCAAAGGAAGGGATTCTTTACGGTTAGGACAATAAAGTTATGGAACTCACTGCCAAGAGAGGTAGTGCTATCAACCAAAATAGATGCATTTAAACATGGAAAGGCAGAACATACAGGGCTATTAATAATAGAATAAGCAGTAATAATAGAGCTTATTGGTCCAAGGAGAAATCTGATTGCACCTTGGAGTCAAGAAGGAATTTTCCCCCCCAGGAGGCAACATTCGAAATAGCTTCCTTAGGGGTTTTTGCTTCTTTTGGATCAAAAGCTGTAATGATGGGTAGAAAGGTTGAACTTGATGGACTTGTGTCTTTTTTCAACCTAAATTACTATGTTACTATGGTGTCAGGGTGACGAGAGGAAGGGGCACGGTGTCAGGATGATGGGAGGAAGGGGCAAAGGGTGACGAGAGGAAGGGGCACGGTGTTAGGGTGAGGAAAGGAAGGGGCGCTGTGTCAGAGTGACGAGAGGAAGGGGCACGCTGTCAGGGTGAGGAAAGGAAGGGGCGCGGTGTCAGGGTGACGAGAGGAAGGGGCGCGGTGTCAGGGTGACGAGAGGAAGGAGCGCGGTGTCAGGGTGACGAGAGGAAGGGGCACTGTGTCAGGGTGACGAGAGGAAGGAGCGCGGTTTCAGGGTGACGAGAGGAAGGAGCGCGGTGTCAGGGTGACGAGAGGAAGGGGCACTGTGTCAGGGTGACGAGAGGAAGGAGCGCGGTGTCAGGGTGACGAGAGGAAGGGGCGCGGTGTCAGGGTGACGAGAGGAAGGGGCGCGGTGTCAGGGTGACGAGAGGAAGGAGCGCGGTGTCAGGGTGACGAGAGGAAGGAGCGCGGTGTCAGGGTAATGAGAGGGAGGGGTGTGGGGCCAGGGTAATGAGAGGGAGGGGTGTGGGGCCAGGGTAATGAGAGGGAGGGGTGTGGGGCCAGGGTAATGAGAGGGAAGGGTGTGGGGCCAGGGTAATGAGAGGGAGGGGTGTGGGGCCAGGGTAATGAGAGGGAAGGGTGTGGGGCCAGGGTAATGAGAGGGAGGGGTGTGGGGCCAGGGTAATGAGAGGGAGGGGGGTGGGGCCAGGGTAATGAGAGGGAGGGGGTGGGGCCAGGGTAATGAGAGGGAGGGGGGTGGGGCCAGGGTAGTAGCTTATTTCCTGCTCACTGACCAACAATCGCGATGACGAATGTTCCGATGAGGATTTTTTGGCACTGGGGTGTCACCTCCGGCAGCCAGGATCTCTTTTTATCAGCCTGTGAGGTTTGGTCCTCCTCGTGGTTCTCTTCCATGTGAAGTTCTGCCCCCTCCTGATCCTCCACCCCATGGTAGATAGAGTATGAGTTGGTGGGCTGCAGGGAGATCAGATCAGATTAAAATGCTGTGCGCAATCCATCAAAGTGCCAGCTCCACCTCTTTATACATAAGCACTGCCGCTCGTCCCGTCTGCTAAACACTGGACACAAAGTATAATCAAGTGATTGCTGTTGCTCTGGCAATAGATCTTCCTATCTTTCCAAGCCCCTCCTTATTGGATGTCTGAATTTAGAAGCCCCGGTGATATTATTTTCAGTGTGAGACTATGGGAGAACGGGAACTTGTTTTATAGCAGAAATAAGATGTGGATCCCCGGCACAGGAAAAACGGGGGTCTCTGGGTCAGACAACGACATTCCATGATCCATGGAGAACCCAATGATATTCCATAAAGGGAATCAACACAGTAAAGGAGGAGAGTATATTTATATGAAGATAAACTACCACAACGAGAGAACATAGTCTGAAATTAGAGGGGCAACGATTTAAAAGTAATCAGGAAGTATTACATTACTGAGAGGGTAGTGGATGTATGGAATAGTCTTCCAGTAGAAGTGGTAGAGGTTAATACAATGAAGGAGTTTAAGCATGCATGGGATAGGTATAAGGCTCTCCTAGATATAAGATAAGGCCAGGGACTATTGAAAGTATTACATTATTTAGAGGGTAGTGGATGTATGGAATAGTCTTCCAGTAGAAGTGGTAGAGGTTAATACAATGAAGGAGTTTAAGCATGCATGGGATAGGTATAAGGCTATCCTAGATATAAGATAAGGTCAGGGACTAATGAAAGTATTACATTACTGAGAGGGTAGTGGATGCATGGAATAGTCTTCCAGTAGAAGTGGTAGAGGTTAATACAATGAAGGAGTTTAAGCATGCATGGGATAGGTATAAGGCTATCCTAGATATAAGATAAGGTCAGGGACTAATGAAAGTATTACATTACTGAGAGGGTAGTGGATGTATGGAATAGTCTTCCAGTAGAAGTGGTAGAGGTTAATACAGTGAAGGAGTTTAAGCATGCGTGGGATAGGTATAAGGCTATCCTGGATATAAGATAAGGCCAGGGACTAATGAAAGTATTACATTACTGAGAGGGTAGTGGATGTATGGAATAGTCTTCCAGTAGAAGTGGTAGAGGTTAATACAGTGAAGGAGTTTAAGCATGCATGGGATAGGTATAAGGCTATCCTAGATATAAGATAAGGCCAGGGACTAATGAAAGTATTACATTACTGAGATGGTAGTGGATGCATGGAATAGTCTTCCAGTAGAAGTGGTAGAGGTTAATACAGTGAAGGAGTTTAAGCATGCATGGGATAGGTATAAGGCTATCCTAGATATAAGATAAGGCCAGGGACTAATGAAAGTATTACATTACTGAGAGGGTAGTGGATGTATGGAATAGTCTTCCAGTAGAAGTGGTAGAGGTTAATACAGTGAAGGAGTTTAAGCATGCATGGGATAGGTATAAGGCTATCCTAGATATAAGATAAGGCCAGGGACTAATGAAAGTATTACATTACTGAGAGGGTAGTGGATGTATGGAATAGTCTTCCAGTAGAAGTGGTAGAGGTTAATACAGTGAAGGAGTTTAAGCATGCATGGGATAGGTATAAGGCTATCCTAGATATAAGATAAGGTCAGGGACTAATGAAAGTATTACATTACTGAGAGGGTAGTGGATGCATGGAATAGTCTTCCAGTAGAAGTGGTAGAGGTTAATACAATGAAGGAGTTTAAGCATGCATGGGATAGGTATAAGGCTATCCTAGATATAAGATAAGGTCAGGGACTAATGAAAGTATTACATTACTGAGAGGGTAGTGGATGCATGGAATAGTCTTCCAGTAGAAGTGGTAGAGGTTAATACTGTGAAGGAGTTTAAGCATGCATGGGATAGGTATAAGGCTATCCTAGATATAAGATAAGGTCAGGGACTAATGAAAGTATTACTGTACTGAGAGGGTAGTGGATGTATGGAATAGTCTTCCAGTAGAAGTGGTAGAGGTTAATACAGTGAAGGAGTTTAAGCATGCATGGGATAGGTATAAGGCTATCCTAGATATAAGATAAGGCCAGGGACTAATGAAAGTATTACATTACTGAGAGGGTAGTGGATGCATGGAATAGTCTTCCAGTAGAAGTGGTAGAGGTTAATACAGTGAAGGAGTTTAAGCATGCATGGGATAGGTATAAGGCTATCCTAGATATAAGATAAGGTCAGGGACTAATGAAAGTATTACATTACTGAGAGGGTAGTGGATGCATGGAATAGTCTTCCAGTAGAAGTGGTAGAGGTTAATACAGTGAAGGAGTTTAAGCATGCATGGGATAGGTATAAGGCTATCCTAGATATAAGATAAGGCCAGGGACTAATGAAAGTATTACATTACTGAGAGGGTAGTGGATGCATGGAATAGTCTTCCAGTAGAAGTGGTAGAGGTTAATACAGTGAAGGAGTTTAAGCATGCATGGGATAGGTATAAGGCTATCCTAGATATAAGATAAGGTCAGGGACTAATGAAAGTATTACATTACTGAGAGGGTAGTGGATGCATGGAATAGTCTTCCAGTAGAAGTGGTAGAGGTTAATACAATGAAGGAGTTTAAGCATGCATGGGATAGGTATAAGGCTATCCTAGATATAAGATAAGGTCAGGGACTAATGAAAGTATTACATTACTGAGAGGGTAGTGGGTGCATGGAATAGTCTTCCAGTAGAAGTGGTAGAGGTTAATACAGTGAAGGAGTTTATGCATGCATGGGATAGGTATAAGGCTATCCTAGATATAAGATAAGGTCAGGGACTAATGAAAGTATTACATTACTGAGAGGGTAGTGGATGCATGGAATAGTCTTCCAGTAGAAGTGGTAGAGGTTAATACAGTGAAGGAGTTTAAGCATGCGTGGGATAGGTATAAGGCTATCCTAGATATAAGATAAGGTCAGGGACTAATGAAAGTATTACTGTACTGAGAGGGTAGTGGATGTATGGAATAGTCTTCCAGTAGAAGTGGTAGAGGTTAATACAGTGAAGGAGTTTAAGTATGCATGGGATAGGTGTAAGGCTATCCTAGATATTGTCAGAGGTATTGAAAAGTAATCTTGGGACTGGTACATATGAATAAAGCAGAAGAAAAGGATAACAAGATGGATGCCAGCAGCCTCCATTTTGTGTCAGTTTTTGGAAATCCTTCTGTGTGTTCAAATCTTATTCTGTGTCCCTGAAGCTAAAAGAAAGTCCTCCACATTCTTAACTCTGTTATCTAGTATCACTGGAACAGATAAGGTGGGCATTGTTAGTCGTTTATGACTCTCATTGTATTTCTAAAGACACAGCTGTGTCTATATACATATTAGAGGAGAAGGGGGGCTTCTCTGCAACTTGCTAGCCCACCCAAACTGGCAGAAACTTACAAACACAGACACACTGAGATTATTGGGATTTTTGATTTGTAGAATCTAATAAGGGTTATTATAAATAAACCTAGTTGATTCAAATCACCCATTAAAATATATAATGATATCACACCTTCACTAATAAATATGTAAAGTATAATTCATCCTACATATTAATTAGAATATTGTTTTTATTGTTTTATTAGTGTGGTATACATTTTATTATACATTTTTATGTAATGTGCAATGATAAGAATATGATAAATATGTACTATAATTTGAAATTGTATTAACACTTCTATATATTGCAACATATATATTGTATTACATTATACTCACAATCCAGGTATAGCTATAAATCATGACATCATCTCATTTACATTAACACACCCATCCATTCAATTGGCTAGAAGTCACAGAAACAGGGTGTGAATCTGAGATAAGGTTTGGTTGATAAGTTGATACTGGGGTGTAGAAAGGGACCGGAGAGACCTGGGGGGACTGATTTTGGGAGATGGGAATGTTGTAGAAAAGGGCTGAGTCTCTCTCCTTCTGGAGAGGACTCAGGAATATGAGGCTTTTAATAGCAAATGTTCATTATAACAATAGAAATCTCCAGACCCATAGTATTGAGCTAAGTCCCAGGAGTAACTCCCATCACTCAATTCTTCAATTGAAGGAGTCTCAACTGCAAACCAACCTCTGCCGGTAATGTATAAATGTGGTAATTTGTTTCTAGCATAATCTCATTTTGATGTTTGTCATTAGCATATATATTTGGGTAAATTTAACTTAAATCCCCCAATTTCTGGGATCTATATGTTTTAGCTTGGTGTTTATCTGTCATCCTTTCTGCAGAAGGAAGCCAGAGGAATATCCTATAGATATTACCAAGAACCATAAATTCTTATAGTCTAGCTATTTACCCAAATATGTCATATCTAATCTCCAGAGATTATCTAAGATTCTCATTCTTAAAGTCTGAGCTAGAATACATACATTATCATTTACCGAGCAGATTAAGAAATAGCCACCTTGAGTAGTGATATGATTTAGTAGTATTACCTTACCTAAGCAGAGTATATGTTGGTAATTTGTAGGTAATTATGGCGTACTATCATTAACCATTTTAAATACTAATCACTATCAATGTAGGTTGTATCTAAATAAAATGCATGGCCATCTAGTGGTCAGAAACGTACTGCATAGTAAATTATTCTACATGCATGTTGATATAGGTACAGAGCTGCATAATTAATGTTTTGTCCTACTTACTTATGTTATAAGTCATACATGTGAATTATGATTAACATCTATTGATACTGTATTTTGTTGTTATGCTATTTTGCTTACCATTTGATCTTTATTCTATATCCAATAAATTAATTATTATTTTATTAATAATTGTTGCATTGTATTTACTTTTGTAAAAACGTCACCCAAACTCTCACATACATAACGAATTCTTGATATGGGTATTTTTAGTCGGACCCATATATATGAATCATCAATTTTCATATTTTTTATGATTCATAATTAATAACTCATATTCATATTTTTATGGTTATTAATAATCCGACAATATACGATAAGGCCTGGGACTAATGAAGGATTACATTACTGAGAGGGTAGTGGATGTATGGAATAGTCTTCCAGTAGAAGTGGTAGAGGTTAATACAGTGAAGGAGTTTAAGCATGCGTGGGATAGGTATAAGGCTATCCTAGATATAAGATAAGGCCAGGGACTAATGAAAGTATTACATTACTGAGAGGGTAGTGGATGCATGGAATAGTCTTCCAGTAGAAGTGGTAGAGGTTAATACAGTGAAGGAGTTTAAGCATGCATGGGATAGGTATAAGGCTATCCTAGATATAAGATAAGGCCAGTGACTAATGAAAATATTACTTTACTGAGAGGGTAGTGGATGCATGGAATAGTCTTCCAGTAGAAGTGGTAGAGGTTAATACAGTGAAGGAGTTTAAGGATGCATGGGATAGGTATAAAGCTATCCTAGATAGAAGGTAGGGAACTGAGGACTAATAAAATATTTTGAAAAATTGGGGAGACTAGATGGGCCGAATGGCTCTTATCTGCCATCACATTCTATGTCTCTATGTTAGAGGGAGAATTAGGAGTAATGGGATCGGTTACAGGCTTTATAAAGAGTAATAAGATGGGTTATAGGCTTTATAAAGAGTAATAGGATGGGTTACGGGCTTTATATAGAGTAATAGGTCGGGTTACAGGCTTTATAAAGAGTAATAGGATGGGTTATAGGCTTTATGAAGAGTAATAGGACGGGTTATAGGCTTTATAAAGAGTAATAGGATGGGTTACAGGCTTTATAAAGAGTAATAGGACGGGTTATAGGCTTTATAAAGAGTAATAGGATGGGTTATAGGCTTTATAAAGAGTAATAGGATGGGTTATAGGCTTTATAAAGAGTAATAGGATGGGTTATAGGCTTTATAAAGAGTAATAGGATGGGTTACAGGCTTTATAAAGAGTAATAGGATGGGTTATAGGCTTTAAAAAGAGTAATAGGATGGGTTATAGGCTTTATAAAGAGTAATAGGATGGGTTATAGGCTTTATAAAGAGTAATAGGATGGGTTACAGGCTTTATAAAGAGCAATAGGATGGGTTACGAGCTTTATAAAGAGTAATAAGATGGGTTACAGGCTTTATAAAGAGTAATAGGATGGATATAGAGTTATAGGATGGGTTATAGGCTTTATAAAGAGTAATAGGACGGGTTATAGGCTTTATAAAGAGTAATAGGAAGGGTTATATGCGTTATAAAGAGTAATAGGATGGGTTACAGGCTTTATAAAGAGTAATAGGACGGGTTATAGGCTTTATAAAGAGTAATAGGATGGGTTATAGGCTTTATAAAGAGTAATAGGACGGGTTATAGGCTTTATAAAGAGTAATAGGATGGGTTATAGGCTTTATAAAGAGTAATAGGATGGGTTATAGGCTTTATAAAGAGTAATATTATGGGTTACAGGCTTTATAAAGAGTAATAGGATGGGTTATAGGCTTTATAAAAAGTAATATGATGGGTTACAGGCTTTATAAAGAGTAATAGGATGGGTTATAGGCTTTATAAAGAGTAATAGGATGGGTTACGGGCTTTATAAAGAGAAATAGGATGGGTTACAGGCTTTATGAAGAGTAATAGGACGGGTTATAGGCTTTATAAAGAGTAATAGGATGGGTTATAGGCTTTATAAAGAGTAATAGGATGGGTTATAAGCTTTATAAAGAGTAATAGGATGGGTTACGGGCTTTATAAAGAGTAATAGGACGGGTTACAGGCTTTATAAAGAGTAATAGGATGGGTTACGGGCTTTATAAAGAGTAATAGGATGGGTTACAGGCTTTATAAAGAGTAATAGGATGGGTTACGGGCTTTATAAAGAGTAATAGGATGGGTTATAGACTTTATAAAGAGTAATAGGATGGGTTATAGGCTTTATAAAGAGTAATAGGATGGGTTATAGGCTTTATAAAGAGTAATAGGATGGATTATAGGCTTTATAAAGAGTAATAGGATGGGTTATAGGCTTTATAAAGAGTAATAGGATGGGTTACAGGTTTTGCAAAGAGTAATAGGATGGGTTATAGGCTTTATAAAGAGTAATAGTATGGGTTACAGACTTTATAAAGAGTAATAGGACGGGTTATATGCTTTATAAAGAGTAATAGGATGGGTGACAGGCTTTATAAAGAGTAATAGGATGGGTTACAGGCTTTATAAAGAGTAATAGGATGGATTATAGGCTTTATAAAGAGTAATAGGACGGGTTACAGGCTTTATAAAGAGTAATAGGATGGGTTATAGGCTTTATAAAGAGTAATAGAATGGGTTACAGGCTTTATAAAGAGTAATAGGACGGGTTATAGGCTTTATAAAGAGTAATAGGAAGGGTTACAGGCTTTATAAAGAGTAATAGGATGGGTTACAGGCTTTATAAAGAGTAATAGGATGGGTTACAGACTTTATAAAGAGTAATAGGATGGGTTACAGGCTTTATAAAGAGTAATAGGATGTTTTATATACTTTATAAAGAGTAATAGGACGGGTTACAGGCTTTATAAAGAGTAATAGGATGGGTTATAGGCTTTATAAAGAGTAATAGGATGGGTTACAGGCTTTATAAAGAGTAATAGGATGGGTTATAGGCTTTATAAAGAGTAATAGGATGGGTTACAGGCTTTATAAAGAGTAATAGGATGGGTTACAGGCTTTATAAAGAGTAATAGGATGGGTTATAGGCTTTATAAAGAGTAATAGGATGGGTTATAGGCTTTATAAAGAGTAATAGGATGGGTTACGGGCTTTATAAAGAGTAATAGGATGGGTTACGGGCTTTATAAAGAGTAATAGGATGGGTTATAGACTTTATAAAGAGTAATAGGATGGGTTATAGGCTTTATAAAGAGTAATAGGATGGGTTATAGGCTTTATAAAGAGTAATAGGATGGGTTATAGGCTTTATAAAGAGTAATAGGATGGATTATAGGCTTTATAAAGAGTAATAGGATGGATTATAGGCTTTATAAAGAGTAATAGGATGGGTTACAGGCTTTATAAAGAGTAATAGGATGGGTTATAGGCTTTATAAAGAGTAATAGGATGGGTTACAGGCTTTATAAAGAGTAATAGGATGGGTTACAGGCTTTATAAAGAGTAATAGGATGGGTTACGGGCTTTATAAAGAGCAGAGGCGGCTCTCTAATTAGGCGAGTTAGGCAGCCGCCTAAGGCCTCGCACTCACGGGGGCCTCGCACTCACGGGGGCCTCGCGGCTGCCTAACTCACCTTATTGCCTTAGATGTAACAGGGAGCTTAACGATGCCGTTAAGCTCCCTGTAACACTAACCTGGGACGTTTTCTCTGTGCATCTTCTCTCCTGCACGGAGGAAGGAAGCTCCGATCGCGTTTTTTTTTTTAAACTTTATTGAACCCGCGCAGCTTCAATAAAGTTAAAAAAAAAAACAAAAAAAAAAACGCGACCGGAGCTTCCTTCCTCCGTGCAGGAGAGAAGATGCACGGAGGAAACAACGGAGAGCAGCATGGAGGTAAGTACTAGGGAAGGGGGGAGGAGGGTGGCACAAACGAGCAAAGCCTGGCACAATGAGAGGCTAAATATTGGCACAGTGTGGGGCAAAATCCTGGCATAATGAGGTGAGGGGCAAAATAGTGGCATTATGAGGGGCAATATCCTGGCATACAGTGGCAAAATCCTGGCATATTGAGAGGCAAAATTCTGGCATTGTGAGGGGCAAAATTCTGGCATAATGAGGGGCAAAATTCTGGCATAATGAGGGGCAAAATCCTGGCACAGAGTGGCAAAATCCTGGCATAGTGAGAGGCTAAATCCTGGCATAGTGAGAGGCTAAATCCTGGCATTGTGAGGGGCAAAATAGTGGCATTATGAGGGGCAATATCCTGGAATAGAGTGGCAAAATCCTGGCATATTGTGGGGCAAAATCCTGGCAGATTGAGTGGCACAATCCTGGCATAGAGTGGCAAAATCCTGGCATATTGAGGGACTAAATCCTGGCATATTGAGGGACTAAATCCTGGCATATTGAGGGGGTAAATCCTGGCATATTAAATGGCTAAATCCTGGCATATTAAATGGCTAAATCCTGACATATTGAGTGGCAAACTTCTGGCATATTGAATGGCTAAATCACAGTGCATCCGGTGCTGTGAGGAAGAACAAAGTGCCAATCTTCTAGCACAACGTGGTCTGTGAGACCACTTTCAACATTGAGCACCTTTCCTTCTGGCTGAGTGTTTCTGTTAGTGTGTGATTGTGTGCTTTCTGAGTGTGTCTGTGAGTCAGTGTGTGCTGGCTGAGTGTATCTGTGAGTGTGTGCTGGCTGAGTGTGATTGTGTGCTGACTGAGTGTGTCTGTGAGTCAGTATGTGCTCACTGAGTGTGTCTATGAATGACTGTGTGATATGTGTTAGTGTTCACATTTAGGACACTGCAATAACAATGTGAGTTAGTCAGCCGCACACAATTTTATCTATACCAAAATGTTTATAGATGTTTGTAGAATAATTATGAGACAAATAAAATTCTAGGAGCTGTTCATTTCTAGAAGCTGGGATTTGAGTCTGATCTTGAAATATGCTATTTCTACAGTTCATTTTTATTATCACTTGCATATATTTTATTTAATAATGTGTGTCCGTGAGGGCCTCATGTTCGACTTTCGCCTAAGGCCTCACAAAGTCTAGAGCCGCCTCTGATAAAGAGTAATAGGATTGGTTATAGGCTTTATAAAGAGTAATATGATGGGTTACAGGCTTTATAAAGAGTAATAGGATGGGTTACAGGCTTTATAAAGAGTAATAGGATGGGTTACAGGCTTTATAAAGAGTAATAGGATGTTTTATATACTTTATAAAGAGTAATAGGACGGGTTACAGGCTTTATAAAGAGTAATAGGATGGGTTATAGGCTTTATAAAGAGTAATAGGATGGGTTATAAGCTTTATAAAGAGTAATAGGATGGGTTACGGGCTTTATAAAGAGTAATAGGATGGGTTATAGGCTTTATAAAGAGTAATAGGATGGGTTACAGGCTTTATAAAGAGTAATAGGATGGGTTACAGGCTTTATAAAGAGTAATAGGATGGGTTATAGGCTTTATAAAGAGTAATAGGATGGGTTATAGGCTTTATAAAGAGTAATAGGATAGGTTACAGACTTTATAAAGAGTAATAGGATGGGTTACGGGCTTTATAAAGAGTAATAGGATGGGTTACGGGCTTTATAAAGAGTAATAGGATGGGTTATAGACTTTATAAAGAGTAATAGGATGGGTTATAGGCTTTATAAAGAGTAATAGGATGGGTTATAGGCTTTATAAAGAGTAATAGGATGGGTTATAGGCTTTATAAAGAGTAATAGGATGGATTATAGGCTTTATAAAGAGTAATAGGATGGGTTATAAGCTTTATAAAGAGTAATAGGATGTGTTACGGGCTTTATAAAGAGTAATAGGATGGGTTATAGGCTTTATAAAGAGTAATAGGATGGGTTACAGGCTTTATAAAGAGTAATAGGATGGGTTACAGGCTTTATAAAGAGTAATAGGATGGGTTACAGGCTTTATAAAGAGTAATAGGATGGGTTATAGGCTTTATAAAGAGTAATAGGATGGGTTACAGGCTTTATAAAGAGTAATAGGATGTTTTATATACTTTATAAAGAGTAATAGGACGGGTTACAGGCTTTATAAAGAGTAATAGGATGGCTTATAAGCTTTATAAAGAGTAATAGGATGTGTTACGGGCTTTATAAAGAGTAATAGGATGGGTTATAGGCTTTATAAAGAGTAATAGGATGGGTTACAGGCTTTATAAAGAGTAATAGGATGGGTTACAGGCTTTATAAAGAGTAATAGGATGGGTTATAGACTTTATAAAGAGTAATAGGATGGGTTATAGGCTTTATAAAGAGTAATAGGATGGGTTATAAGCTTTATAAAGAGTAATAGGATGGGTTACGGGCTTTATAAAGAGTAATAGGACGGGTTACAGGCTTTATAAAGAGTAATAGGATGGGTTACGGGCTTTATAAAGAGTAATAGGATGGGTTACAGGCTTTATAAAGAGTAATAGGATGGGTTACGGGCTTTATAAAGAGTAATAGGATGGGTTATAGACTTTATAAAGAGTAATAGGATGGGTTATAGGCTTTATAAAGAGTAATAGGATGGGTTATAGGCTTTATAAAGAGTAATAGGATGGATTATAGGCTTTATAAAGAGTAATAGGATGGGTTATAGGCTTTATAAAGAGTAATAGGATGGGTTACAGGTTTTGCAAAGAGTAATAGGATGGGTTACAGACTTTATAAAGAGTAATAGGACGGGTTATATGCTTTATAAAGAGTAATAGGATGGGTGACAGGCTTTATAAAGAGTAATAGGATGGGTTACAGGCTTTATAAAGAGTAATAGGATGGATTATAGGCTTTATAAAGAGTAATAGGACGGGTTACAGGCTTTATAAAGAGTAATAGGATGGGTTATAGGCTTTATAAAGAGTAATAGAATGGGTTACAGGCTTTATAAAGAGTAATAGGACGGGTTATAGGCTTTATAAAGAGTAATAGGAAGGGTTACAGGCTTTATAAAGAGTAATAGGATGGGTTACAGGCTTTATAAAGAGTAATAGGATGGGTTACAGACTTTATAAAGAGTAATAGGTTGGGTTACAGGCTTTATAAAGAGTAATAGGATGTTTTATATACTTTATAAAGAGTAATAGGACGGGTTACAGGCTTTATAAAGAGTAATAGGATGGGTTATAGGCTTTATAAAGAGTAATAGGATGGGTTACAGGCTTTATAAAGAGTAATAGGATGGGTTATAGGCTTTATAAAGAGTAATAGGATGGGTTACAGGCTTTATAAAGAGTAATAGGATGGGTTACAGGCTTTATAAAGAGTAATAGGATGGGTTATAGGCTTTATAAAGAGTAATAGGATGGGTTATAGGCTTTATAAAGAGTAATAGGATGGGTTACGGGCTTTATAAAGAGTAATAGGATGGGTTACGGGCTTTATAAAGAGTAATAGGATGGGTTATAGACTTTATAAAGAGTAATAGGATGGGTTATAGGCTTTATAAAGAGTAATAGGATGGGTTATAGGCTTTATAAAGAGTAATAGGATGGGTTATAGGCTTTATAAAGAGTAATAGGATGGATTATAGGCTTTATAAAGAGTAATAGGATGGATTATAGGCTTTATAAAGAGTAATAGGATGGGTTACAGGCTTTATAAAGAGTAATAGGATGGGTTATAGGCTTTATAAAGAGTAATAGGATGGGTTACAGGCTTTATAAAGAGTAATAGGATGGGTTACAGGCTTTATAAAGAGTAATAGGATGGGTTACGGGCTTTATAAAGAGCAGAGGCGGCTCTCTAATTAGGCGAGTTAGGCAGCCGCCTAAGGCCTCGCACTCACGGGGGCCTCGCACTCACGGGGGCCTCGCGGCTGCCTAACTCACCTTATTGCCTTAGATGTAACAGGGAGCTTAACGATGCCGTTAAGCTCCCTGTAACACTAACCTGGGACGTTTTCTCTGTGCATCTTCTCTCCTGCACGGAGGAAGGAAGCTCCGATCGCGTTTTTTTTTTTAAACTTTATTGAACCCGCGCAGCTTCAATAAAGTTAAAAAAAAAAACAAAAAAAAAAACGCGACCGGAGCTTCCTTCCTCCGTGCAGGAGAGAAGATGCACGGAGGAAACAACGGAGAGCAGCATGGAGGTAAGTACTAGGGAAGGGGGGAGGAGGGTGGCACAAACGAGCAAAGCCTGGCACAATGAGAGGCTAAATATTGGCACAGTGTGGGGCAAAATCCTGGCATAATGAGGTGAGGGGCAAAATCCTGGCATAATGAGGTGAGGGGCAAAATAGTGGCATTATGAGGGGCAATATCCTGGCATACAGTGGCAAAATCCTGGCATATTGAGAGGCAAAATTCTGGCATTGTGAGGGGCAAAATTCTGGCATAATGAGGGGCAAAATTCTGGCATTATGAGGGGCAATATCCTGGCATACAGTGGCAAAATCCTGGCATATTGAGAGGCAAAATTCTGGCATTGTGAGGGGCAAAATTCTGGCATAATGAGGGGCAAAATTCTGGCATAATGAGGGGCAAAATCCTGGCACAGAGTGGCAAAATCCTGGCATAGTGAGAGGCTAAATCCTGGCATAGTGAGAGGCTAAATCCTGGCATTGTGAGGGGCAAAATAGTGGCATTATGAGGGGCAATATCCTGGAATAGAGTGGCAAAATCCTGGCATATTGTGGGGCAAAATCCTGGCAGATTGAGTGGCACAATCCTGGCATAGAGTGGCAAAATCCTGGCATATTGAGGGGCAAAATCCTGGCATATTGAGGGACTAAATCCTGGCATATTGAGGGACTAAATCCTGGCATATTGAGGGGGTAAATCCTGGCATATTAAATGGCTAAATCCTGACATATTGAGTGGCAAACTTCTGGCATATTGAATGGCTAAATCACAGTGCATCCGGTGCTGTGAGGAAGAACAAAGTGCCAATCTTCTAGCACAACGTGGTCTGTGAGACCACTTTCAACATTGAGCACCTTTCCTTCTGGCTGAGTGTTTCTGTTAGTGTGTGATTGTGTGCTTTCTGAGTGTGTCTGTGAGTCAGTGTGTGCTGGCTGAGTGTATCTGTGAGTGTGTGCTGGCTGAGTGTGATTGTGTGCTGACTGAGTGTGTCTGTGAGTCAGTATGTGCTCACTGAGTGTGTCTATGAATGACTGTGTGATATGTGTTAGTGTTCACATTTAGGACACTGCAATAACAATGTGAGTTAGTCAGCCGCACACAATTTTATCTATACCAAAATGTTTATAGATGTTTGTAGAATAATTATGAGACAAATAAAATTCTAGGAGCTGTTCATTTCTAGAAGCTGGGATTTGAGTCTGATCTTGAAATATGCTATTTCTACAGTTCATTTTTATTATCACTTGCATATATTTTATTTAATAATGTGTGTCCGTGAGGGCCTCATGTTCGACTTTCGCCTAAGGCCTCACAAAGTCTAGAGCCGCCTCTGATAAAGAGTAATAGGATTGGTTATAGGCTTTATAAAGAGTAATATGATGGGTTACAGGCTTTATAAAGAGTAATAGGATGGGTTACAGGCTTTATAAAGAGTAATAGGATGGGTTACAGGCTTTATAAAGAGTAATAGGATGTTTTATATACTTTATAAAGAGTAATAGGACGGGTTACAGGCTTTATAAAGAGTAATAGGATGGGTTATAGGCTTTATAAAGAGTAATAGGATGGGTTATAAGCTTTATAAAGAGTAACAGGATGGGTTACGGGCTTTATAAAGAGTAATAGGATGGGTTATAGGCTTTATAAAGAGTAATAGGATGGGTTACAGGCTTTATAAAGAGTAATAGGATGGGTTACAGGCTTTATAAAGAGTAATAGGATGGGTTATAGGCTTTATAAAGAGTAATAGGATGGGTTATAGGCTTTATAAAGAGTAATAGGATAGGTTACAGACTTTATAAAGAGTAATAGGATGGGTTACGGGCTTTATAAAGAGTAATAGGATGGGTTATAGGCTTTATAAAGAGTAATAGGATGGGTTACAGGCTTTATAAAGAGTAATAGGATGGGTTACAGGCTTTATAAAGAGTAATAGGATGGGTTATAGGCTTTATAAAGAGTAATAGGATGGGTTATAGGCTTTATAAAGAGTAATAGGATAGGTTACAGACTTTATAAAGAGTAATAGGATGGGTTATATGCTTTATAAAGAGTAATAGGATGGGTTACAGGCTTTATAAAGAGTAATAGGATGGGTTACAGGCTTTATAAAGAGTAATAGGATGGGTTACAGACTTTATAAAGAGTAATAGGATGGGTTATATGCTTTATAAAGAGTAATAGGATGGGTTACAGGCTTTATAAAGAGTAATAGGATGGGTGACAGGCTTTATAAAGAGTAATAGGATGGGTTATAGGCTTTATAAAGAGTAATAGGATGGGTTATAGGCTTTATAAAGAGTAATAGGATGGGTTATAGGCTTTATAAAGAGTAATAGGATGGGTTACAGGTTTTATAAAGAGTAATAGGATGGGTTATATGCTTTATAAAGAGTAATAGGACGGGTTACAGGCTTTATAAAGAGTAATAGGATGGGTTACAGGCTTTATAAAGAGTAATAGGATGGGTTATAGGCTTTATAAAGAGTAATAGGATGGGTTACAGGCTTTATATAGAGTAATAGGATTGGTTATAGGCTTTATAAAGAGTAATAGGATGGGTTATAGGCTTTATAAAGAGTAATAGGATGGGTTACAGGCTTTATATAGAGTAATAGGATTGGTTATAGGCTTTATAAAGAGTAATAGGACGGGTTATAGGCTTTATAAAGAGTAATAGGACGGGTTACAGGCTTTATAAAGAGTAATAGGACGGGTTACAGGCTTTATAAAGAGTAATAGGACGGGTTACAGGCTTTATAAAGAGTAATAGGATGGGTTACAGGCTTTATAAAGAGTAATAGGACGGGTTATAGGCTTTATAAAGAGTAATAGGAAGGGTTACAGGCTTTATAAAGAGTAATGGGATGGGTTAAAGGCTTTATAAAGAGTAATAGGATGGGGTACAGGCTTTATAAAGAGTAATAGGATGGGTTACAGGCTTTATAAAGAGTAATAGGACGGGTTACAGGCTTTATAAAGAGTAATAGGATGGGTGACAGGCTTTATAAAGAGTAATAGGATGGGTTACAGGCTTTATAAAGAGTAATAGGATGGGTTATAGGCTTTATAAAGAGTAATAGGATGGGTTACAGGCTTTATATAGAGTAATAGGATTGGTTATAGGCTTTATAAAGAGTAATAGGACGGGTTATAGGCTTTATAAAGAGTAATAGGACGGGTTACAGGCTTTATAAAGAGTAATAGGACGGGTTACAGGCTTTATAAAGAGTAATAGGATGGGTTAAAGGCTTTATAAAGAGTAATAGGATGGGTTACAGGCTTTATAAAGAGTAATAGGTCGGGTTATAGGCTTTATAAAGAGTAATAGGACGGGTTATAGGCTTTATAAAGAGTAATAGGATGGGTTATAGGCTTTATAAAGAGTAATAGGACGGGTTACAGGCTTTATAAAGAGTAATATGATGGGTTACAGGCTTTATAAAGAGTAATAGGATGGGTTATAGGCTTTATAAAGAGTAATAGGACGGGTTATATGCTTTATAAAGAGTAATAGGACGGGTTACAGGCTTTATAAAGAGTAATAGGACGGGTTACAGGCTTTATAAAGAGTAATAGGACGGGTTACAGGCTTTATAAAGAGTAATAGGATCGGTTATAGGCTTTATAAAGAGTAATAGGATGGGTTATAGGCTTTATAAAGAGTAATAGGATGGGTGACAGGCTTTATAAAGAGTAATAGGATGGGTTACAGGCTTTATAAAGAGTAATAGGATGGGTTATAGACTTTATAAAGAGTAATAGGATGGGTTACAGGCTTTATAAAGAGTAATAGGATGGGTTACAGGCTTTATAAAGAGTAATAGGATGGGTTATAGGCTTTATAAAGAGTAATAGGATGGGTTATAGGCTTTATAAAGAGTAATAGGATAGGTTACAGGCTTTATAAAGAGTAATAGGATGTTTTATATACTTTATAAAGAGTAATAGGACGGGTTACAGGCTTTATAAAGAGTAATAGGATGGGTTATAAGCTTTATAAAGAGTAATAGGATGGGTTACGGGCTTTATATAGAGTAATAGGATGGGTTATAGGCTTTATAAAGAGTAATAGGATGGGTTACAGGCTTTATAAAGAGTAATAGGATGGGTTACAGGCTTTATAAAGAGTAATAGGATGGGTTATAGGCTTTATAAAGAGTAATAGGATGGGTTATAGGCTTTATAAAGAGTAATAGGATAGGTTACAGACTTTATAAAGAGTAATAGGATGGGTTACGGGCTTTATAAAGAGTAATAGGATGGGTTACGGGCTTTATAAAGAGTAATAGGATGGGTTATAGACTTTATAAAGAGTAATAGGATGGGTTATAGGCTTTATAAAGAGTAATAGGATGGGTTATAGGCTTTATAAAGAGTAATAGGATGGGTTATATGCTTTATAAAGAGTAATAGGATGGGTTACAGGCTTTATAAAGAGTAATAGGACGGGTTACAGGCTTTATAAAGAGTAATAGGATGGGTTACAGGCTTTATAAAGAGTAATAGGATGGGTTATAGGCTTTATAAAGAGTAATAGGATGGGTTACAGGCTTTATAAAGAGTAATAGGATGGGTTACAGGCTTTATAAAGAGTAATAGGATGGGTTATAGGCTTTATAAAGAGTAATAGGATGGGTTATAGGCTTTATAAAGAGTAATAGGATAGGTTACAGACTTTATAAAGAGTAATAGGATGGGTTATATGCTTTATAAAGAGTAATAGGATGGGTTACAGGCTTTATAAAGAGTAATAGGATGGGTTACAGGCTTTATAAAGAGTAATAGGATGGGTTACAGACTTTATAAAGAGTAATAGGATGGGTTATGGGCTTTATAAAGAGTAATAGGATGGGTTATAGGCTTTATAAAGAGTAATAGGATGGGTTATAGGCTTTATAAAGAGTAATAGGATGGGTTACAGGTTTTATAAAGAGTAATAGGATGGGTTATATGCTTTATAAAGAGTAATAGGATGGGTTATAGGCTTTATAAAGAGTAATAGGATGGGTTACAGGCTTTATAAAGAGTAATAGGATGGGTTATAGGCTTTATAAAGAGTAATAGGATGGGTTACAGGCTTTATATAGAGTAATAGGATTGGTTATAGGCTTTATAAATAGTAATAGGATGGGTTATAGGCTTTATAAAGAGTAATAGGATGGGTTACAGGCTTTATATAGAGTAATAGGATTGGTTATAGGCTTTATAAAGAGTAATAGGACGGGTTATAGGCTTTATAAAGAGTAATAGGACGGGTTACAGGCTTTATAAAGAGTAATAGGACGGGTTACAGGCTTTATAAAGAGTAATAGGATGGGTTACAGGCTTTATAAAGAGTAATAGGATGGGTTACAGGCTTTATAAAGAGTAATAGGACGGGTTATAGGCTTTATAAAGAGTAATAGGAAGGGTTACAGGCTTTATAAAGAGTAATGGGATGGGTTAAAGGCTTTATAAAGAGTAATAGGATGGGTTACAGGCTTTATAAAGAGTAATAGGACGGGTTATAGGCTTTATAAAGAGTAATAGGACGGGTTACAGGCTTTATAAAGAGTAATAGGATGGGTGACAGGCTTTATAAAGAGTAATAGGATGGGTTACAGGCTTTATAAAGAGTAATAGGATGGGTTATAGGCTTTATATAGAGTAATAGGATTGGTTATAGGCTTTATAAAGAGTAATAGGACGGGTTATAGGCTTTATAAAGAGTAATAGGACGGGTTACAGGCTTTATAAAGAGTAATAGGACGGGTTACAGGCTTTATAAAGAGTAATAGGATGGGTTACAGGCTTTATAAAGAGTAATAGGATGGGTTACAGGCTTTATAAAGAGTAATAGGTCGGGTTATAGGCTTTATAAAGAGTAATAGGACGGGTTATAGGCTTTATAAAGAGTAATAGGATGGGTTATAGGCTTTATAAAGAGTAATAGGACGGGTTACAGGCTTTATAAAGAGTAATATGATGGGTTACAGGCTTTATAAAGAGTAATAGGATGGGTTATAGGCTTTATAAAGAGTAATAGGACGGGTTATATGCTTTATAAAGAGTAATAGGACGGGTTACAGGCTTTATAAAGAGTAATAGGACGGGTTACAGGCTTTATAAAGAGTAATAGGACGGGTTACAGGCTTTATAAAGAGTAATAGGATCGGTTATAGGCTTTATAAAGAGTAATAGGATTGGTTATAGGCTTTATAAAGAGTAATAGGATGGGTTATAGGCTTTATAAAGAGTAATAGGATGGGTTACAGGCTTTATAAAGAGTAATAGGATGGGTTATAGGCTTTATAAAGAGTAATAGGACGGGTTACAGGCTTTATAAAGAGTAATAGGATGGGTTACAGACTTTATAAAGAGTAATAGGATGGGTTAAAGGCTTTATAAAGAGTAATAGGATGGGTTATAGGCTTTATAAAGAGTAATAGGATGGGTTACAGGCTTTATAAAGAGTAATAGGATGGGTTACAGGCTTTATAAAGAGTAATAGGATGGGTTATGGGCTTTATAAAGAGTAATAGGATGGGTTACAGGCTTTATAAAGAGTAATAGGATGGGTTATATGCTTTATAAAGAGTAATAGGATGGGTTACAGGCTTTATAAAGAGTAATAGGATGGGTTACAGGCTTTATAAAGAGTAATAGGATGGGTGACAGGCTTTATAAAGAGTAATAGGATGGGTTATAGGCTTTATAAAGAGTAATAGGATGGGTTATAGGCTTTATAAAGAGTAATAGGATGGGTTACAGGCTTTATAAAGAGTAATAGGATGGGTTATATGCTTTATAAAGAGTAATAGGATTGGTTATAGGCTTTATAAAGAGTAATAGGACGGGTTATAGGCTTTATAAAGAGTAATAGGATGGGTTACAGGCTTTATAAAGAGTAATAGGATGGGTTATAGGCTTTATAAAGAGTAATAGGATGGGTTACAGGCTTTATAAAGAGTAATAGGATGGGTTACAGGCTTTATAAAGAGTAATAGGATGGGTTATAGGCTTTATAAAGAGTAATAGGATGGGTTATAGGCTTTATAAAGAGTAATAGGATAGGTTACAGACTTTATAAAGAGTAATAGGATGGGTTATATGCTTTATAAAGAGTAATAGGATGGGTTACAGGCTTTATAAAGAGTAATAGGATGGGTTACAGGCTTTATAAAGAGTAATAGGATGGGTTACAGACTTTATAAAGAGTAATAGGATGGGTTATATGCTTTATAAAGAGTAATAGGATGGGTTACAGGCTTTATAAAGAGTAATAGGATGGGTGACAGGCTTTATAAAGAGTAATAGGATGGGTTATAGGCTTTATAAAGAGTAATAGGATGGGTTATAGGCTTTATAAAGAGTAATAGGATGGGTTATAGGCTTTATAAAGAGTAATAGGATGGGTTACAGGTTTTATAAAGAGTAATAGGATGGGTTATATGCTTTATAAAGAGTAATAGGACGGGTTACAGGCTTTATAAAGAGTAATAGGATGGGTTACAGGCTTTATAAAGAGTAATAGGATGGGTTATAGGCTTTATAAAGAGTAATAGGATGGGTTACAGGCTTTATATAGAGTAATAGGATTGGTTATAGGCTTTATAAAGAGTAATAGGATGGGTTATAGGCTTTATAAAGAGTAATAGGATGGGTTACAGGCTTTATATAGAGTAATAGGATTGGTTATAGGCTTTATAAAGAGTAATAGGACGGGTTATAGGCTTTATAAAGAGTAATAGGACGGGTTACAGGCTTTATAAAGAGTAATAGGACGGGTTACAGGCTTTATAAAGAGTAATAGGATGGGTTACAGGCTTTATAAAGAGTAATAGGATGGGTTACAGGCTTTATAAAGAGTAATAGGACGGGTTATAGGCTTTATAAAGAGTAATAGGATGGGTTACAGGCTTTATAAAGAGTAATAGGATGGGTTACAGGCTTTATAAAGAGTAATAGGATGGGTTACAGACTTTATAAAGAGTAATAGGATGGGTTATATGCTTTATAAAGAGTAATAGGATGGGTTACAGGCTTTATAAAGAGTAATAGGATGGGTGACAGGCTTTATAAAGAGTAATAGGATGGGTTATAGGCTTTATAAAGAGTAATAGGATGGGTTATAGGCTTTATAAAGAGTAATAGGATGGGTTATAGGCTTTATAAAGAGTAATAGGATGGGTTACAGGTTTTATAAAGAGTAATAGGATGGGTTATATGCTTTATAAAGAGTAATAGGACGGGTTACAGGCTTTATAAAGAGTAATAGGATGGGTTACAGGCTTTATAAAGAGTAATAGGATGGGTTATAGGCTTTATAAAGAGTAATAGGATGGGTTACAGGCTTTATATAGAGTAATAGGATTGGTTATAGGCTTTATAAAGAGTAATAGGATGGGTTATAGGCTTTATAAAGAGTAATAGGATGGGTTACAGGCTTTATATAGAGTAATAGGATTGGTTATAGGCTTTATAAAGAGTAATAGGACGGGTTATAGGCTTTATAAAGAGTAATAGGACGGGTTACAGGCTTTATAAAGAGTAATAGGACGGGTTACAGGCTTTATAAAGAGTAATAGGATGGGTTACAGGCTTTATAAAGAGTAATAGGATGGGTTACAGGCTTTATAAAGAGTAATAGGACGGGTTATAGGCTTTATAAAGAGTAATAGGAAGGGTTACAGGCTTTATAAAGAGTAATGGGATGGGTTAAAGGCTTTATAAAGAGTAATAGGATGGGTTACAGGCTTTATAAAGAGTAATAGGATGGGTTATAGGCTTTATAAAGAGTAATAGGACGGGTTACAGGCTTTATAAAGAGTAATAGGATGGGTGACAGGCTTTATAAAGAGTAATAGGATGGGTTACAGGCTTTATAAAGAGTAATAGGATGGGTTATAGGCTTTATAAAGAGTAATAGGATGGGTTACAGGCTTTATATAGAGTAATAGGATTGGTTATAGGCTTTATAAAGAGTAATAGGACGGGTTATAGGCTTTATAAAGAGTAATAGGACGGGTTACAGGCTTTATAAAGAGTAATAGGACGGGTTACAGGCTTTATAAAGAGTAATAGGATGGGTTACAGGCTTTATAAAGAGTAATAGGATGGGTTACAGGCTTTATAAAGAGTAATAGGTCGGGTTATAGGCTTTATAAAGAGTAATAGGACGGGTTATAGGCTTTATAAAGAGTAATAGGATGGGTTATAGGCTTTATAAAGAGTAATAGGACGGGTTACAGGCTTTATAAAGAGTAATATGATGGGTTACAGGCTTTATAAAGAGTAATAGGATGGGTTATAGGCTTTATAAAGAGTAATAGGACGGGTTATATGCTTTATAAAGAGTAATAGGACGGGTTACAGGCTTTATAAAGAGTAATAGGACGGGTTACAGGCTTTATAAAGAGTAATAGGACGGGTTACAGGCTTTATAAAGAGTAATAGGATCAGTTATAGGCTTTATAAAGAGTAATAGGATGGGTTATAGGCTTTATAAAGAGTAATAGGATGGGTGACAGGCTTTATAAAGAGTAATAGGATGGGTTACAGGCTTTATAAAGAGTAATAGGAAGGGTTACAGGCTTTATAAAGAGTAATAGGATGGGTTACAGGCTTTATAAAGAGTAATAGGATGGGTTACAGACTTTATAAAGAGTAATAGGATGGATTATAGGCTTTATAAAGAGTAATAGGACGGGTTACAGGCTTTATAAAGAGTAATAGGATGGGTGACAGGCTTTATAAAGAGTAATAGGATGGGTTACAGGCTTTATAAAGAGTAATAGGATGGGTTACAGGCTTTATAAAGAGTAATAGGATGGGTTATAGACTTTATAAAGAGTAATAGGATGGGTGACAGGCTTTATAAAGAGTAATAGGATGGGTTATAGGCTTTATAAAGAGTAATAGGATGGGTTACAGGCTTTATAAAGAGTAATAGGATGGGTTATAGGCTTTATAAAGAGTAATAGGACGGGTTACAGGCTTTATAAAGAGTAATAGGATGGGTTACAGACTTTATAAAGAGTAATAGGATGGGTTAAAGGCTTTATAAAGAGTAATAGGATGGGTTATAGGCTTTATAAAGAGTAATAGGATGGGTTACAGGCTTTATAAAGAGTAATAGGATGGGTTATATGCTTTATAAAGAGTAATAGGATGGGTTACAGGCTTTATAAAGAGTAATAGGATGGGTGACAGGCTTTATAAAGAGTAATAGGATGGGTTATAGGCTTTATAAAGAGTAATAGGATGGGTTATAGGCTTTATAAAGAGTAATAGGATGGGTTATAGGCTTTATAAAGAGTAATAGGATGGGTTACAGGTTTTATAAAGAGTAATAGGATGGGTTATATGCTTTATAAAGAGTAATAGGACGGGTTACAGGCTTTATAAAGAGTAATAGGATGGGTTACAGGCTTTATAAAGAGTAATAGGATGGGTTATAGGCTTTATAAAGAGTAATAGGATGGGTTACAGGCTTTATATAGAGTAATAGGATTGGTTATAGGCTTTATAAAGAGTAATAGGATGGGTTATAGGCTTTATAAAGAGTAATAGGATGGGTTACAGGCTTTATATAGAGTAATAGGATTGGTTATAGGCTTTATAAAGAGTAATAGGACGGGTTATAGGCTTTATAAAGAGTAATAGGACGGGTTACAGGCTTTATAAAGAGTAATAGGACGGGTTACAGGCTTTATAAAGAGTAATAGGATGGGTTACAGGCTTTATAAAGAGTAATAGGATGGGTTACAGGCTTTATAAAGAGTAATAGGACGGGTTATAGGCTTTATAAAGAGTAATAGGATGGGTTACAGGCTTTATAAAGAGTAATAGGATGGGTTACAGGCTTTATAAAGAGTAATAGGATGGGTTACAGACTTTATAAAGAGTAATAGGATGGGTTATATGCTTTATAAAGAGTAATAGGATGGGTTACAGGCTTTATAAAGAGTAATAGGATGGGTGACAGGCTTTATAAAGAGTAATAGGATGGGTTATAGGCTTTATAAAGAGTAATAGGATGGGTTATAGGCTTTATAAAGAGTAATAGGATGGGTTATAGGCTTTATAAAGAGTAATAGGATGGGTTACAGGTTTTATAAAGAGTAATAGGATGGGTTATATGCTTTATAAAGAGTAATAGGACGGGTTACAGGCTTTATAAAGAGTAATAGGATGGGTTACAGGCTTTATAAAGAGTAATAGGATGGGTTATAGGCTTTATAAAGAGTAATAGGATGGGTTACAGGCTTTATATAGAGTAATAGGATTGGTTATAGGCTTTATAAAGAGTAATAGGATGGGTTATAGGCTTTATAAAGAGTAATAGGATGGGTTACAGGCTTTATATAGAGTAATAGGATTGGTTATAGGCTTTATAAAGAGTAATAGGACGGGTTATAGGCTTTATAAAGAGTAATAGGACGGGTTACAGGCTTTATAAAGAGTAATAGGACGGGTTACAGGCTTTATAAAGAGTAATAGGATGGGTTACAGGCTTTATAAAGAGTAATAGGATGGGTTACAGGCTTTATAAAGAGTAATAGGACGGGTTATAGGCTTTATAAAGAGTAATAGGAAGGGTTACAGGCTTTATAAAGAGTAATGGGATGGGTTAAAGGCTTTATAAAGAGTAATAGGATGGGTTACAGGCTTTATAAAGAGTAATAGGATGGGTTATAGGCTTTATAAAGAGTAATAGGACGGGTTACAGGCTTTATAAAGAGTAATAGGATGGGTGACAGGCTTTATAAAGAGTAATAGGATGGGTTACAGGCTTTATAAAGAGTAATAGGATGGGTTATAGGCTTTATAAAGAGTAATAGGATGGGTTACAGGCTTTATATAGAGTAATAGGATTGGTTATAGGCTTTATAAAGAGTAATAGGACGGGTTATAGGCTTTATAAAGAGTAATAGGACGGGTTACAGGCTTTATAAAGAGTAATAGGACGGGTTACAGGCTTTATAAAGAGTAATAGGATGGGTTACAGGCTTTATAAAGAGTAATAGGATGGGTTACAGGCTTTATAAAGAGTAATAGGTCGGGTTATAGGCTTTATAAAGAGTAATAGGACGGGTTATAGGCTTTATAAAGAGTAATAGGATGGGTTATAGGCTTTATAAAGAGTAATAGGACGGGTTACAGGCTTTATAAAGAGTAATATGATGGGTTACAGGCTTTATAAAGAGTAATAGGATGGGTTATAGGCTTTATAAAGAGTAATAGGACGGGTTATATGCTTTATAAAGAGTAATAGGACGGGTTACAGGCTTTATAAAGAGTAATAGGACGGGTTACAGGCTTTATAAAGAGTAATAGGACGGGTTACAGGCTTTATAAAGAGTAATAGGATCAGTTATAGGCTTTATAAAGAGTAATAGGATGGGTTATAGGCTTTATAAAGAGTAATAGGATGGGTGACAGGCTTTATAAAGAGTAATAGGATGGGTTACAGGCTTTATAAAGAGTAATAGGAAGGGTTACAGGCTTTATAAAGAGTAATAGGATGGGTTACAGGCTTTATAAAGAGTAATAGGATGGGTTACAGACTTTATAAAGAGTAATAGGATGGATTATAGGCTTTATAAAGAGTAATAGGACGGGTTACAGGCTTTATAAAGAGTAATAGGATGGGTGACAGGCTTTATAAAGAGTAATAGGATGGGTTACAGGCTTTATAAAGAGTAATAGGATGGGTTACAGGCTTTATAAAGAGTAATAGGATGGGTTATAGACTTTATAAAGAGTAATAGGATGGGTGACAGGCTTTATAAAGAGTAATAGGATGGGTTATAGGCTTTATAAAGAGTAATAGGATGGGTTACAGGCTTTATAAAGAGTAATAGGATGGGTTATAGGCTTTATAAAGAGTAATAGGACGGGTTACAGGCTTTATAAAGAGTAATAGGATGGGTTACAGACTTTATAAAGAGTAATAGGATGGGTTAAAGGCTTTATAAAGAGTAATAGGATGGGTTATAGGCTTTATAAAGAGTAATAGGATGGGTTACAGGCTTTATAAAGAGTAATAGGATGGGTTACAGGCTTTATAAAGAGTAATAGGATGGGTTATGGGCTTTATAAAGAGTAATAGGATGGGTTACAGGCTTTATAAAGAGTAATAGGATGGGTTATATGCTTTATAAAGAGTAATAGGATGGGTTACAGGCTTTATAAAGAGTAATAGGATGGGTTACAGGCTTTATAAAGAGTAATAGGATGGGTGACAGGCTTTATAAAGAGTAATAGGATGGGTTATAGGCTTTATAAAGAGTAATAGGATGGGTTATAGGCTTTATAAAGATTAATAGGATGGGTTACAGGCTTTATAAAGAGTAATAGGATGGGTTATATGCTTTATAAAGAGTAATAGGATTGGTAATAGGCTTTATAAAGAGTAATAGGACGGGTTATAGGCTTTATAAAGAGTAATAGGATGGGTTATAGGCTTTATAAAGAGTAATAGGATGGGTTATATGCTTTATAAAGAGTAATAGGATGGGTTACAGGCTTTATAAAGAGTAATAGGACGGGTTACAGGCTTTATAAAGAGTAATAGGATGGGTTACAGGCTTTATAAAGAGTAATAGGATGGGTTATAGGCTTTATAAAGAGTAATAGGATGGGTTACAGGCTTTATAAAGAGTAATAGGATGGGTTACAGGCTTTATAAAGAGTAATAGGATGGGTTATAGGCTTTATAAAGAGTAATAGGATGGGTTATAGGCTTTATAAAGAGTAATAGGATAGGTTACAGACTTTATAAAGAGTAATAGGATGGGTTATATGCTTTATAAAGAGTAATAGGATGGGTTACAGGCTTTATAAAGAGTAATAGGATGGGTTACAGGCTTTATAAAGAGTAATAGGATGGGTTACAGACTTTATAAAGAGTAATAGGATGGGTTATATGCTTTATAAAGAGTAATAGGATGGGTTACAGGCTTTATAAAGAGTAATAGGATGGGTGACAGGCTTTATAAAGAGTAATAGGATGGGTTATAGGCTTTATAAAGAGTAATAGGATGGGTTATAGGATTTATAAAGAGTAATAGGATGGGTTATAGGCTTTATAAAGAGTAATAGGATGGGTTACAGGTTTTATAAAGAGTAATAGGATGGGTTATATGCTTTATAAAGAGTAATAGGACGGGTTACAGGCTTTATAAAGAGTAATAGGATGGGTTACAGGCTTTATAAAGAGTAATAGGATGGGTTATAGGCTTTATAAAGAGTAATAGGATGGGTTACAGGCTTTATATAGAGTAATAGGATTGGTTATAGGCTTTATAAAGAGTAATAGGATGGGTTATAGGCTTTATAAAGAGTAATAGGATGGGTTACAGGCTTTATATAGAGTAATAGGATTGGTTATAGGCTTTATAAAGAGTAATAGGACGGGTTATAGGCTTTATAAAGAGTAATAGGACGGGTTACAGGCTTTATAAAGAGTAATAGGACGGGTTACAGGCTTTATAAAGAGTAATAGGACGGGTTACAGGCTTTATAAAGAGTAATAGGATGGGTTACAGGCTTTATAAAGAGTAATAGGACGGGTTATAGGCTTTATAAAGAGTAATAGGAAGGGTTACAGGCTTTATAAAGAGTAATGGGATTTGTTAAAGGCTTTATAAAGAGTAATAGGATGGGTTACAGGCTTTATAAAGAGTAATAGGATGGGTTACAGGCTTTATAAAGAGTAATAGGATGGGTTATATGCTTTATAAAGAGTAATAGGATGGGTTACAGGCTTTATAAAGAGTAATAGGATGGGTTACAGGCTTTATAAAGAGTAATAGGATGGGTTATATGCTTTATAAAGAGTAATAGGATGGGTTACAGGCTTTATAAAGAGTAATAGGATGGGTTACAGGCTTTATAAAGAGTAATAGGATGGGTTACAGGCTTTATAAAGAGTAATAGGATGGGTTAAAGGCTTTATAAAGAGTAATAGGATGGGTGACAGGCTTTATAAAGAGTAATAGAATAGGTTACAGGCTTTATAAAGAGTAATAGGATGGGTTACAGACTTTATAAAGAGTAATAGGATGGGTTATATGCTTTATAAAGAGTAATAGGATGGGTTACAGGCTTTATAAAGAGTAATAGGATGGGTTACAGACTTTATAAAGAGTAATAGGATGGGTTATATGCTTTATAAAGAGTAATAGGATGGGTTACAGGCTTTATAAAGAGTAATAGGATGGGTTACAGGCTTTATAAAGAGTAATAGGATGGGTTACAGACTTTATAAAGAGTAATAGGATGGGTTATATGCTTTATAAAGAGTAATAGGATGGGTTACAGGCTTTATAAAGAGTAATAGGATGGGTGACAGGCTTTATAAAGAGTAATAGGATGGGTTATAGGCTTTATAAAGAGTAATAGGATGGGTTATAGGCTTTATAAAGAGTAATAGGATGGGTTATAGGCTTTATAAAGAGTAATAGGATGGGTTATAGGCTTTATAAAGAGTAATAGGATGGGTTACAGGCTTTATAAAGAGTAATAGGATGGGTTATATGCTTTATAAAGAGTAATAGGACGGGTTACAGGCTTTTTAAAGAGTAATAGGATGGGTTATATGCTTTATAAAGAGTAATAGGATGGGTTACAGGCTTTATAAAGAGTAATAGGATGGATTATAGGCTTTATAAAGAGTAATAGGATGGGTTACAGGCTTTATAAAGAGTAATAGGACGGGTTATGGGCTTTATAAAGAGTAATAGGAAGGGTTACAGGCTTTATAAAGAGTAATAGGATGGGTTACGGGCTTTATAAAGAGTAATAGGATGGGTTATAGGCTTTATAAAGAGTAATAGGATGGGTTTACGGGCTTTATAAAGAGTAATAGGATGGGTTACAGGCTTTATAAAGAGTAATAGGATGGGTTATAGGCTTTATAAAGAGTATATGGATGGGTTACAGGCTTTATAAAGAGTAATAGGATGGGTTATAGGCTTTATAAAGAGTAATAGGATGGGTTACAGGCTTTATAAAGAGTAATAGGATGGGTTATAGGCTTTATAAAGAGTAATAGGACGGGTTACAGGCTTTATAAAGAGTAATAGGATGGGTTACAGGCTTTATAAAGAGTAATAGGATGGGTTACAGACTTTATAAAGAGTAATAGGATGGGTTATAGGCTTTATAAAGAGTAATAGGATGGGTTACAGGCTTTATAAAGAGTAATGGGATGGGTTACAGGCTTTATAAAGAGTAATAGGATGGGTTACAGGCTTTATAAAGAGTAATAGGATGGGTTATAGGCTTTATAAAGAGTAATAGGACGGGTTACAGGCTTTATAAAGAGTAATAGGATGGGTGACAGGCTTTATAAAGAGTAATAGGATGGGTTACAGGCTTTATAAAGAGTAATAGGATGGGTTATAGGCTTTCTAAAGAGTAATAGGATGGGTTACAGGCTTTATATAGAGTAATAGGATTGGTTATAGGCTTTATAAAGAGTAATAGGACGGGTTATAGGCTTTATAAAGAGTAATAGGACGGGTTACAGGCTTTATAAAGAGTAATAGGACGGGTTACAGGCTTTATAAAGAGTAATAGGATGGGTTACAGGCTTTATAAAGAGTAATAGGACGGGTTACAGGCTTTATAAAGAGTAATAGGTCGGGTTATAGGCTTTATAAAGAGTAATAGGACGGGTTATAGGCTTTATAAAGAGTAATAGGATGGGTTATAGGCTTTATAAAGAGTAATAGGACGGGTTACAGGCTTTATAAAGAGTAATATGATGGGTTACAGGCTTTATAAAGAGTAATAGGATGGGTTATAGGCTTTATAAAGAGTAATAGGACGGGTTATAGGCTTTATAAAGAGTAATAGGACGGGTTACAGGCTTTATAAAGAGTAATAGGACGGGTTACAGGCTTTATAAAGAGTAATAGGATGGGTTACAGGCTTTATAAAGAGTAATAGGACGGGTTACGGGCTTTATAAAGAGTAATAGGATGGGTTATAGGCTTTATAAAGAGTAATAGGATGGGTTTACGGGCTTTATAAAGAGTAATAGGATGGGTTATAGGCTTTATAAAGAGTATATGGATGGGTTACAGGCTTTATAAAGAGTAATAGGATGGGTTATAGGCTTTATAAAGAGTAATAGGATGGGTTACAGGCTTTATAAAGAGTAATAGGATGGGTTATAGGCTTTATAAAGAGTAATAGGACGGGTTACAGGCTTTATAAAGAGTAATAGGATGGGTTACAGGCTTTATAAAGAGTAATAGGATGGGTTACAGACTTTATAAAGAGTAATAGGATGGGTTATAGGCTTTATAAAGAGTAATAGGATGGGTTACAGGCTTTATAAAGAGTAATGGGATGGGTTACAGGCTTTATAAAGAGTAATAGGATGGGTTACAGGCTTTATAAAGAGTAATAGGATGGGTTATAGGCTTTATAAAGAGTAATAGGACGGGTTACAGGCTTTATAAAGAGTAATAGGATGGGTGACAGGCTTTATAAAGAGTAATAGGATGGGTTACAGGCTTTATAAAGAGTAATAGGATGGGTTATAGGCTTTCTAAAGAGTAATAGGATGGGTTACAGGCTTTATATAGAGTAATAGGATTGGTTATAGGCTTTATAAAGAGTAATAGGACGGGTTATAGGCTTTATAAAGAGTAATAGGACGGGTTACAGGCTTTATAAAGAGTAATAGGACGGGTTACAGGCTTTATAAAGAGTAATAGGATGGGTTACAGGCTTTATAAAGAGTAATAGGACGGGTTACAGGCTTTATAAAGAGTAATAGGTCGGGTTATAGGCTTTATAAAGAGTAATAGGACGGGTTATAGGCTTTATAAAGAGTAATAGGATGGGTTATAGGCTTTATAAAGAGTAATAGGACGGGTTACAGGCTTTATAAAGAGTAATATGATGGGTTACAGGCTTTATAAAGAGTAATAGGATGGGTTATAGGCTTTATAAAGAGTAATAGGACGGGTTATAGGCTTTATAAAGAGTAATAGGACGGGTTACAGGCTTTATAAAGAGTAATAGGACGGGTTACAGGCTTTATAAAGAGTAATAGGATGGGTTACAGGCTTTATAAAGAGTAATAGGACGGGTTACAGGCTTTATAAAGAGTAATAGGTCGGGTTATAGGCTTTATAAAGAGTAATAGGACGGGTTATAGGCTTTATAAAGAGTAATAGGATGGGTTATAGGCTTTATAAAGAGTAATAGGACGGGTTACAGGCTTTATAAAGAGTAATATGATGGGTTACAGGCTTTATAAAGAGTAATAGGATGGGTTATAGGCTTTATAAAGAGTAATAGGATGGGTTATAGGCTTTATAAAGAGTAATAGGACGGGTTACAGGCTTTATAAAGAGTAATAGGACGGGTTACAGGCTTTATAAAGAGTAATAGGACGGGTTGCAGGCTTTATAAAGAGTAATAGGATCGGTTATAGGCTTTATAAAGAGTAATAGGATGGGTTATAGGCTTTATAAAGAGTAATAGGATGGGTGACAGGCTTTATAAAGAGTAATAGGATGGGTTACAGGCTTTATAAAGAGTAATAGGAAGGGTTACAGGCTTTATAAAGAGTAATAGGATGGGTTACAGGCTTTATAAAGAGTAATAGGATGGGTTACAGACTTTATAAAGAGTAATAGGATGGATTATAGGCTTTATAAAGAGTAATAGGACGTGTTACAGGCTTTATAAAGAGTAATAGGATGCGTGACAAGCTTTATAAAGAGTAATAGGATGGGTTACAGGCTTTATAAAGAGTAATAGGATGGGTTACAGGCTTTATAAAGAGTAATAGGATGGGTTATAGACTTTATAAAGAGTAATAGGATGGGTGACAGGCTTTATAAAGAGTAATAGGATGGGTTATAGGCTTTATAAAGAGTAATAGGATGGGTTACAGGCTTTATAAAGAGTAATAGGATGGGTTATAGGCTTTATAAAGAGTAATAGGACGGGTTACAGGCTTTATAAAGAGTAATAGGAAGGGTTACAGACTTTATAAAGAGTAATAGGATGGGTTAAAGGCTTTATAAAGAGTAATAGGATGGGTTATAGGCTTTATAAAGAGTAATAGGATGGGTTACAGGCTTTATAAAGAGTAATAGGATGGGTTACAGGCTTTATAAAGAGTAATAGGATGGGTTACGGGCTTTATAAAGAGTAATAGGATGGGTTATAGGCTTTATAAAGAGTAATAGGATGGGTTACAGGCTTTATAAAGAGTAATAGGATGGGTTACAGGCTTTATAAAGAGTAATAGGATGGGTTATATGCTTTATAAAGAGTAATAGGACGGGTTACAGGCTTTATAAAGAGTAAAAGGATGGGTTATATGCTTTATAAAGAGTAATAGGATGGGTTACAGGCTTTATAAAGAGTAATAGGATGGGTTACAGACTTTATAAAGAGTAATAGGTCGGGTTACAGGCTTTATAAAGAGTAATAGGATGGGTTACAGGCTTTATAAAGAGTAATAGGTCGGGTTACAGGCTTTATAAAGAGTAATAGGATGGGTTATAGGCTTTATAAAGAGTAATAGGATGGGTTATAGGCTTTATAAAGAGTAATAGGATGGGTTATAGGCTTTATAAAGAGTAATAGGATGGGTTACAGGCTTTATAAAGAGTAATAGGATGGGTTATATGCTTTATAAAGAGTAATAGGACGGGTTACAGGCTTTATAAAGAGTAAAAGGATGGGTTATATGCTTTATAAAGAGTAATAGGATGGGTTACAGGCTTTATAAAGAGTAATAGGATGGGTTACAGACTTTATAAAGAGTAATAGGTCGGGTTACAGGCTTTATAAAGAGTAATAGGATGGGTTACAGGCTTTATAAAGAGTAATAGGTCGGGTTACAGGCTTTATAAAGAGTAATAGGATGGGTTATAGGCTTTATAAAGAGTAATAGGATGGGTTATAGGCTTTATAAAGAGTAATAGGATGGGTTATAGGCTTTATAAAGAGTAATAGGATGGGTTATAGGCTTTATAAAGAGTAATAGGATGGGTTACAGACTTTATAAAGAGTAATAGGATGGGTTACAGGCTTTATAAAGAGTAATAGGATGGGTTACAGACTTTATAAAGAGTAATAGGATGGGTTACAGGCTTTATAAAGAGTAATAGGATGGGTTACAGGCTTTATAAAGAGTAATAGGATGGGTTATATGCTTTATAAAGAGTAATAGGACGGGTTATAGGCTTTATAAAGAGTAATAGGATGGGTTATAGGCTTTATAAAGAGTAATAGGATGGGTTACAGGCTTTATAAAGAGTAATAGGATGGGTTATATGCTTTATAAAGAGTAATAGGATGGGTTATATGCTTTATAAAGAGTAATAGGATGGGTTACAGGCTTTATAAAGAGTAATAGGATGGGTTACAGGCTTTATAAAGAGTAATAGGATGGGTTATAGGCTTTATAAAGAGTAATAGGATGGGTTACAGGCTTTATAAAGAGTAATAGGATGGGTTACAGGCTTTATAAAGAGTAATAGGATGGGTTACAGGCTTTATAAAGAGTAATATTTATATAAACCGGTTTATTAATAGGAAGAGAATATTTGATAATATGTTAAACTCACCGCATTGTGAAATAATTCTCTGACTTTTTCCATCGTGTGGTCTGTAGATTGAGGAGAAGAGAGAAAAGTTATCTCCAAAGACAGAGGCTATCTCCCGCCCCACGACTCAACACACCCACTCCTCAACTGTATAATATTACTGGGTATCTGCACTCACTACGCCGCTCTGTATAATGATACCGAGTATCTACACCATGATAATGAACGCGCCGCACTGTATAATGATACTGAGTATGTATATAAATGCAGGACTGAGTGGATGGTCACACCAGTTTTCTGATAAGCATATAGTGGTAGTGAGCATCACAGAGGTTGCAAAGTGCTGTGTTGGCTGATAGCGCATTGGGCGGGGCTCTGTGCTCTCAGTGATATGGCTGATCAGAGAATTCCTCCCTTATCACACTCTGTGCATGCGTGCTGTGTGTCCACACCCATCAGTACATGTCTAGATGTACTATTCACACAGACCCTCGTCTCCATTAATACACACTTTATTCATTCCAAACAGGGACACTTTTATTTTTGTGGGAGTGGCTGAAAGTGTGGCTATGGGCGGGGTTTACATCAACTTCAGGGTCAACTGGTATCTACTTATGTAATTTGAAATGTCATTTAGAACATGAATTAAGTATATTAATGCGAGTTACATCTTTACACACTGTCACTTTATAACTATGCATTATACAGGGAAAACTCTGTTCTTCTAGCAGGAGAAACTCACCAGACCCTGCACAATGTATAGAAGAATATATAGAAGAGCTCAGCTGGCCTTGGATAATGCAGAGTTACATCTTTACACACTGTCACTTTATAACAATGCATTATACAGGGCCAACTCTGTTCTTCTAGCAGGAGAAACTCACCAGACCCTGCACAATGTATAGATAATATATAGCAGAGCTCAGCTGGTCATGGATAATGCAGAGTTACATCTTTACACACTGTCACTTTATAACAATGCATTATACAGGGCCAACTCTGTTCTTCTAGCAGGAGAAACTCACCAGACCCTGCACAATGTATAGAAGAATATATAGAAGAGCTCAGCTGGCCATGGATAATGCAGAGTTACATCTTTACACACTGTCACTTTATAACAATGCATTATACAGGGCCAACTCTGTTCTTCTAACAGGAGAAACTCACCAGGCCCTGCACAATGTATAGAAGAATATATAGAAGTGCTCAGCTGGCCATGGATAATGCAGAGTTACATCTTTACACACTGTCACTATATAACAATGCATTATACAGGGCCAACTCTGTTCTTCTAGCAGGTGAAACTCACCAGACCCTGCACAATGTATAGATGAATATATAGAAGAGCTCAGCTGGTCATGGATAATGCAGAGTTACATCTTTACACACTGTCACTTTATAACAATGCATTATACAGGGCCAACTCTGTTCTTCTAGCAGGTGAAACTCACCACACCCTGCACAATGTATAGAATATATAGAAGAGCTCAGCTGGCCATGGATAATGCAGAGTTACATCTTTACACACTGTCACTTTATAACAATGCATTATACAGGGCCAACTCTGTTCTTCTAACAGGAGAAACTCACCAGACCCTGCACAATGTATAGAAGAATATATAGAAGAGCAAAGCTGGCCATGGATAATGCAGAGTTACATCGTTACACACTGTCACTTTATAACAATGCATTATACAGGGCCAACTCTGTTCTTCTAGCAGGAGAAACTCACCAGACCCTGCACAATGTATAGAATATATAGAGAGCCCAGCTGGCCATGGATAATGCAGAGTTACATCTTTACACACTGTCACTTTATAACAATGCATTATACAGGGTCAACTCTGTTCTTCTAGCAGGAGAAACTCACCAGACCCTGCACAATGTATAGAGGAATAAATTGAAGAGCTCAGCTGGCCATGGATAATGCAGAGTTACATCTTTACACACTGTCACTTTATAACAATGCATTATACAGGGCCAACTCTGTTCTTCTAGCAGGAGAAACTCACCAGACCCTGCACAATGTATAGAATAATATAAAGAAGAGCTTAGCTGGCTATGGATAATGCAGAGTTACATCTTTACACTCTGTCACTTTATAACAATGCATTATACAGGGCCAACTTTGTTCTTCTAGCAGGAGAAACTCACCAGGCCCTGCACAATGTATAGAGGAATATATAGAAGAGCTCAGCTGGCCATGGATAATGCAGAGTTACATCTTTACACACTGTCACTTTATAACAATACATTATACAGGACCAACTCTGTTCTTCTAGCAGGAGAAACTCACCAGGCCCTGCACCATGTATAGAAGAATATATAGAAGAGCTCAGCTGGCCATGGATAATGCAGAGTTACATCTTTACACACTGTCACTTTATAACAATGTATTATACAGGGCCAACTCTGTTCTTCTAGCAGGAGAAACTCACCAGACCCTGTACAATGTATAGAATAAATGGAGAGCTCAGCTGGCCATGGATAATGTGTAGAATATATAGAGAGCTCAGCTGCCATGGATAATGTATAGAATATATAGAGAGGTCAGCTGGCCATGGCTAATGTATAGAATAAATAGAGAGCTCAGCTGGCCATGGATAATGTATAGAATATATAGAGAGCTCAGCTGGTCATGGATAATGTATAGAATATATAGAGAGCTCAGCTGCCATGGATAATGTATAGAATATATAGAGAGCTCAGCTGGCCATGGATAATGTATAGAATATATAGAGAGCTCAGATGGCCATGGATAATGTATAGAATATATAGAGAGCTCAGCTGGCCATGGATAATGTATAGAATATATAGAGAGCTCAGCTGGTCATGGATAATGCAGAGTTACATCTTTACACACTGTCACTTTATAACAATGTATTATACAGGACCAACTCTGTTCTTCTAGCAGGAGAAACTCACCAGGCCCTGCACCATGTATAGAAGAATATATAGAAGAGCTCAGCTGTCCATGGATAATGCAGAGTTACATCTTTACACACTGTCACTTTATAACAATGCATTATACAGGGCCAACTCTGTTCTTCTAGCAGGAGAAACTCACCAGACCCTGTACACTGTATAGAATAAATAGAGAGCTCAGCTGGCCATGGATAATGTATAGAATATATAGAGAGCTCAGCTGCCATGGATAATGTATAGAATATATCGAGAGCTCAGCTGGCCATGGCTAATGTATAGAATAAATAGAGAGCTCAGCTGGCCATGGATAATGTATAGAATATATAGAGAGCTCAGCTGGTCATGGATAATGTATAGAATATATAGAGAGCTCAGCTGGTCATGGATAATGTATAGAATATATAGAGAGCTCAGCTGGCCATGGATAATGTATAGAATATATAGAGAGCTCAGCTGGCCATGGATAATGTATAGAATATATAGAGAGCTCAGCTGGTCATGTATAATGTATAGAATATATAGAGAGCTCAGATGGCCATGGATAATGTATAGAATATATAGAGAGCTCAGCTGGCCATGGATAATGTATAGAATATATAGAGAGCTCAGCTGGCTGTGGATAATGTATAGAATATATAGAGAGCTCAGCTGGCCATGGATAATGTATAGAATATATAGAGAGCTCAGCTGGCCATGGATAATGTATAGAATATATAGAGAGCTCAGCTGGCCATGGATAATCTATAGAATATATAGAGAGCTCAGCTGCCATGGATAATGTATAGAATATATAGAGAGCTCAGCTGGTCATGGATAATGTATAGAATATATAGAGAGCTCAGATGGCCATTGATAATGTATAGAATATATAGAGAGCTCAGCTGGCCATGGATAATGTATAGAATATATAGAGAGCTCAGCTGCCATGGATAATGTATAGAATATATAGAGAGCTCAGCTGGCCATGGATAATGTATAGAATATATAGAGAGCTTAGCTGGCCATGGATAATGTATAGAATATATAGAGAGCTCAGCTAGTCATGGATAATGTATAGAATATATAGAGAGCTCAGCTGGTCATGGATAATGTATAGAATATATAGAGAGCTCAGCTGGCCATGGATAATGTATAGAATATATAGAGAGCTCAGCTGGCCATGGATAATGTATAGAATATATAGAGAGCTCAGCTGGCCATGGATAATGTATAGAATATATAGAGAGCTCAGCTGGCCATGGATAATGTATAGAATATATAGAGAGCTCAGCTGGCCATGGATAATGTATATAGAGAGCTAAGCTGGCCATGGATAATGTATAGAATATATAGAGAGCTCAGCTGGCCATGGATAATGTATATAGAGAGCTAAGCTGGCCATGGATAATGTATAGAATATATAGAGAGCTCAGCTGGCCATGGATAATGTATAGAATATATAGAGAGCTCAGCTGGCCATGGATAATGTATAGAATATATAGAGAGCTCAGCTGGCCATGGATAATGTATAGAATATATAGAGAGCTCAGCTGGCCATGGATAATGTATAGAATATATAGAGAGCTCAGCTGGCCATGGATAATGTATAGAATATATAGAGAGCTCAGATGGTCATGGATAATGTATAGAATATATAGAGAGCTCAGCTGGCCATGGATAATGTATAGAATATATAGAGAGCTCAGCTGGCCATGGATAATGTATAGAATATATAGTGAGCTCAGCTGGCCATGTATAATATATAGAATATATAGAGAGCTCAGCTGGCCATGGATAATGTTTAGAATATATAGAGAGCTCAGCTGGCCATGGATAATGTATAGAATATATAGAGAGCTCAGCTGGCCATGGATAATGTATAGAATATATAGAGAGCTCAGCTGGCCATGGATAATGTATAGAATATATAGAGAGCTCAGCTGGCCTTGGATAATGTATAGAATATATAGTGAGCTCAGCTGGCCATGGATAATGTATAGAATATATAGAGAGCTCAGCTGGCCATGGATAATGTTTAGAATATATAGAGAGCTCAGCTGGCCATGGATAATGTATAGAATATATAGAGAGCTCAGCTGGCCATGGATAATGTATAGAATATATAGAGAGCTCAGATGGCCATGGATAATGCATTGTTATTCTGTGCACTAAGCAGCACTTGTAGCAGTTGATTTAAACATGGTGTCACACAATGTGATGTCATACATAAGGGACGCATAGACACATTTAAAACACATACAAAGATCAGATCCCAGGGAAACTTTCTAATAGTGGAGCAGTTACTGTGGAAACCAGTGTTATGTTCCTGCTGATTACTACACTTTAGAACTTTCCCCCAGTAACGAGTTAAAGGACAACCGAAGTCCTTTTTTCTACATTACAGAAAAAAAAGCTTTTCTTCCATTAAATTGTGTAGTGTGGTGGTTAAGTGATGAAATAAACTTTCATCAACTATTTCCCTTCCCAGCAGCGCTCGCATGTGCAGGGAGCATCCATTATATCCACCTCTTCAGTTGCATCTGACCGAAGGTAGAGGTATCCCGCCAGCTGGCCATTGTGCACCCTGCCAGGACTTTCCCCAGCACATAGATTGCATTCACAGGATTTACCCCAGCACCCAGCCATGACTTTCCCCAGCACTTATACTGCACTCACAGGACTTGCCCCAGCATTGAGACTGCGCTCACAGGGCTTGTCCAGGCACCCAGGGCGTACCCCAGCATTGAGATTGCACTCAGAGCACTTGCTCCAGCACCAAGGATGTACCCCAATATTAAGATGGCTCTCAGAGGACTTGCCCCAGCATGCAGATTGTACCTAGCATTAAGATTGCACTCATAGGACTTTCCCCAGAACCCAGACTGCACTCACAGGACATGCCCCAGCACCAAGGACCCAGCACATAGATTGCATTCACAGGATTTACCCCAGCACCCAGCCAGGACTTTCCCCAGCACTTTGATTCAACTCACATGACTTGCCCCAGCACAAATCCAGGACTTTCCCCGGCACATAGATTGCACTCACAGGATTTGCCCCAGCAACCAGCCAGGATTTACCACAGCATTAGGTCTGCATTCACAGGTCTTGCCCCCACACCCACCCCAGCACTTAGATTGCACTCACAGGACTTGCCGCAGCACCCAGGACTTATCACAACATTAAAATTGCATTCACAGGACTGACCCCATTGATTTTCCCCAGTATCATGGTAGGCCAGTCTGGCTTTGACTCTGTGCATAGTACGCATTACATGTCAGTTGATGCGCATGCGAGCACTTAGCACGCTCTGCACATCGACAAGCTGCCGGGATGCCACTCCCTTCGGATGCGCTGTTGGGGAGGAACTAGTGGATGAAAGTGAATTTATGTGTTGTAATGTAGAACTCCACATTGTGGGCGCTTGCTGGGAGTGTTAAGTATAATACCTTTGTTCTCTTATAACTTTTTATATAACTGGGTAATACAGCGGCAGGGGAGCCTGGGGCATGCATCTCATGAACAAGGGAACAGCAGGCAACTGAGAAGGCAATTTCAAACTGCAGGCCAAAGTATCCAAGTTGGAAAAATGCTTCCCTTTATTTCATGTGTAAATCCCTTCACGTTCTAGAGAGGGGCCCCAGGATGGAGGGGGCGGAGCCTTGGAAGATGATTGTCAGCTCTATCGTCCTGACAGCTCAGGTAACAGAGAAAGCCATCAGGATAGTGGGTTTGTAGTCCTGAATATCTCTGCCTGGCTCTGATCACATGTTTTTTTTGCAAGTTATAGGGCAATAACCAAAAGTAGTGTTTTTTTTGTTTGTTTCCCAACCATTCTCTCCTACCTTTTGACCCCAACCCTAAATCGAGCCTTGATTCTCACCCTAACTTATTAGTGGAGCAGGAACCTCATTCTGAGATCTAGGGTCAGTCAAGCAACAGTAACAGAGCGAATCAACTGATTTCTGATTACTTCCGTCGCTCTTGCCATATACAGGCAAGTGCATGCTGAGTGAGGTGCCTGTGGGGGGCAAATTTTGGTGTTGCATGATGCCTCAACATTGAGGCATCATAGCAACACCGGGGGATTACAAAGGCAGCAACCACTGATCAGTGTCTATGCAGGTTTTAGCGCAGGATGTACCAATGTCAGGAAGGAGTCTAAATGTATAAATCCTCTCATCACCTCCCTGCAAAGCAAATGACTGTATTTATTTCATGTGAAACTGTTATATACCTGGTCTGGGTTAACCTGCAATGCAAATACATCAGAACTGACACTGTAAAGAGTAGTAGATACCTGGAATAACCTCCCAGCGGAATCAGTAATGGCTGACGCTGTAAAGAGTAGTATATACCCGGAATAATCTCCCAGCGGAAGCAGTAATGGCTGACACTGTAAGAGTAGTAGATACCTGGAATAACCTCCCAGCCAAAGCAGTAAGGGCTGATACTGTAAAGAGTAGTAGATACCTGGAATAACCTCCCAGCAGAAGCAGTAATGGCTGACACTGTAAGGAGTAGTAGATACCTGGAATAACCTCCCAGCGGAATCAGTAATGGCTGACACTGTAAGAGTAGTAGATACCTGGAATAACCTCCCAGCGGAAGCAGTAATGGCTGACACTGTAAGAGTAGTAGATACCTGGAATAACCTCCCAGCCAAAGCAGTAATGGCTGACACTGTAATGAGTAGTAGATACCTGGAATAACCTTCCAGTGGAAGCAGTAATGGCTGACGCTGTAAAGAGTAGTAGATACCTGGAATAACCTCCCAGCGGAATCAGTAATGGCTGACACTGTAAGAGTAGTAGATACCTGGAATAACCTCCCAGTGGAAGCAGTAATGGCTGACGCTGTAAAGAGTAGTAGATACCTGGAATAACCTTCCAGTGGAGGCAGTAATGGCTGACACTGTAAAGAGTAGTAGATACCTGGAATAACCTCCCAGCGGAATCAGTAATGGCTGACACTGTAAGAGTAGTAGATACCTGGAATAACCTTACAGCAGAAGCAGTAATGGCTGACACTGTAATGAGTAGTAGATACCTGGAATAACCTCCCAGCGGAATCAGTAAAGGCTGACACTGTAAAGAGTAGTAGATACCTGGAATAACCTCCCAGTGGAAGCAGTAAAGGCTGACACTGTAAGGAGTAGTAGATACCCGGAATAACCTCCCAGTGGAAGCAGTAATGGCTGACACTGTAAAGAGTAGTAGATACCTGGAATAACCTCCCAGCGGAAGCAGTAATGGCTGACGCTGTAAAGAGTAGTAGATACCTGGAATAACCTTCCACCGGAAGCAGTAATGGCTGACAATGTAAAGAGTAGTAGATACCTGGAATAACCTCCCAGCAGAAGCAGTAATGGCTGACGCTGTAAGAGTAGTAGATACCTGGAATAACCTTCCAGCGGAAGCAGTAATGGCTGACGCTGTAAAGAGTAGTAGATACCTGGAATAACCTCCCAGCGGAAGCAGTAATGGCTGACGCTGTAAAGAGTAGTAGATACCTGGAATAACCTCCCAGCGGAAGCAGTAATGGCTGACACTGTAAGAGTAGTAGATACCTGGAATAACCTCCCAATGGACATACGGTGACCACACACACAGTTACACACAGATACACACAGATTCACACAGTTACACACAGATACACGCAGTTACACACAGATACACACAGTTACACACAGTTACATACAGATACACACAGTTACACACAGATACACACAGTTACACACAGATACACACAGTTACACACAGATACACACAAATACACACAGTTACACACAGATACACACAGTTACATACAGTTACACACAGTTACACACAGATACACACAAATACACACAGTTACACATAGATACACACAGATACACGCAGTTACACACAGATACACACAGTTACACATAGATACACACAGATACACGCAGTTACACACAGATACACACAGTTACACCATCTCACCTCTCTCTTCAGGACCCGTCACATCTGAAGCAAAATTGAGACTAAACTGAATCCAAATAAAGCAAAGTCCAGCTGTGGGGGAGACACAGTTACACAAGCGCACTGTGTCAACACAACCCCAGTGTACACCCCTCCTGACACAGGGCCAAGCACACTAGTACCCAGTCCCCCAGACACGTTGGACCCCCGACACCAGTTTGTGGCTCTTTGGACTTTTCTCGTGACAGATCTGCAGGGAATTTCAAACGTAAAGGCCAAGTATCCGAGTCGGAATCATTCCCGCTTTCAGCTACACTTTAAGCTTAGTTATCTTTGCCTTATGTTTGAAATTCCCTTGTCAATTCCCTTTTTTTCATTTCAGAGTTTCAGAGAAACAATAGAAGAAGTTTCCTCGGGCAGAGGGGGGCAGTCAGAAACCATCAGCACTAGACCCAACGTGTTAGATTTGGATTTAAAAAAAGGAAGTAATTGTATAGTACCGTGGTGTGATTTTATGACAGATTATTTTGTGCCTTTTGTTCCTAAACTATAAACATTGAAACGAGACTGTCCAAGAAAAACAAGCACAAAAAGAGGATCTAGAACATAAGCAGTGTTTAGGTGATACAGTCACAGTATAAGCAGTGTTTAGGTGATACAGTCACAGTATAAGCAGTGTTTGGGTGATACAGTCACAGTATAAGCAGTGTTTAGGTGATACAGTCACAGTATAAGCAGTGTTTGGGTGATACAGTCACAGTATAAGCAATGTTTAGGTGATACAGTCACAGTATAAGCAGTGTTTGGGTGATACAGTCACAGTATAAGCAGTGTTTAGGTGATGCAGTCACAGTATAAGCAGTGTTTGGGTGATACAGTCACAGTATAAGCAGTGTTTGGGTGATACAGTCACAGTATAAGCAGTGTTTGGGTGATACAGTCACAGTATAAGCAGTGTTTGGGTGATACAGTCACAGTATAAGCAGTGTTTAGGTGATACAGTCACAGTATAAGCAATGTTTGGGTGATACAGTCACAGTATAAGCAGTGTTTAGGTGATACAGTTACAGTATAAGCAGTGTTTAGGTGATACAGTTACAGTATAAGCAGTGTTTAGGTGATACAGTCACAGTATAAGCAGTGTTTGGGTGATACAGTCACAGTATAAGCAGTGTTTAGGTGATACAGTCACAGTATAAGCAGTGTTTAGGTGATACAGTCACGGTATAAGCAGTGTATGGGTGATACAGTCACGGTATAAGCAGTGTATGGGTGATACAGTCACGGTATAAGCAGTGTTTGGGTGATACAGTCACAGTATAAGCAGTGTTTGGGTGATACAGTCACAGTATAAGCAGTGTTTGGGTGATACAGTCACAGTATAAGCAGTGTTTGGGTGATACAGTCACAGTATAAGCAGTGTTTGGGTGATACAGTCACAGTATAAGCAGTGTTTAGGTGATACAGTCACAGTATAAGCAGCGTTTGGGTGATACAGTCACAGTATAAGCAGTGTTTAGGTGATACAGTTACAGTATAAGCAGTGTTTAGGTGATACAGTTACAGTATAAGCAGTGTTTAGGTGATACAGTCACAGTATAAGCAGTGTTTGGGTGATACAGTCACAGTATAAGCAGTGTTTAGGTGATACAGTCACAGTATAAGCAATGTTTAGGTGATACAGTCACAGTATAAGCAGTGTTTAGGTGATACAGTCACAGTATAAGCAGTGTTTAGGTGATACAGTCAATAGTATAAGCAGTGTTTGGGTGGTACAGTCACGGTATAAGCAGTGTTTAGGTGATACAGTCACAGTATAAGCAGTGTTTGAGTGATACAGTCACAGTATAAGCAGTGTTTGAGTGATACAGTCACAGTATAAGCAATGTTTGGGTGATACAGTCACAGTATAAGCAGTGTTTGGGTGATACAGTCACAGTATAAGCAGTGTTTGGGTGATACAGTCACAGTATAAGCAGTGTTTAGGTGATACAGTCACAGTATAAGCAGTGTTTGAGTGATACAGTCACAGTATAAACAATGTTTGGGTGATACAGTCACTGTATAAGCAGTGTTTGGGTGATACTGTCACAGTATAAGCAGTGTTTGGGTGATACAGTCACAGTATAAGCAGTGTTTAGGTGATACAGTCAATAGTATAAGCAGTGTTTGGGTGGTACAGTCACGGTATAAGCAGTGTTTAGGTGATACAGTCACGGTATAAGCAGTGTTTGGGTGATACAGTCACAGTATAAGCAGTGTTTGGGGGATACAGTCACGGTATAAGCAGTGTTTGGGTGATACAGTCACAGTATAAGCAGTGTTTAGGTGATACAGTCACAGTATAAGCAGTGTTTGGGTGATACAGTCACAGTATAAGCAGTGTTTAAGTGATACAGTCACAGTATGAGCAGTGTTTGGGTGATACAGTCACAGTATAAGCAGTGTTTGGGTGATACTGTCACAGTATAAGCAGTGTTTGGGTGATACAGTCACAGTATAAGCAGTGTTTAGGTGATACAGTCACAGTATAAGCAGTGTTTAGGTGATACAGTCACAGTATAAGAAGTGTTTGGGTGATACAGTCACAGTATAAGCAGTGTTTAGGTGATACAGTCACAGTATAAGCAGTGTTTGGGTGATACAGTCACAGTATAAGCAGTGTTTGGGTGATACAGTCACAGTATAAGCAGTGTTTGGGTGATACAGTCACAGTATAAGCAGTGTATAGGTGATACAGTCACAGTATAAGCAGTGTTTAGGTGATACAGTCACAGTATAAGCAGTGTTTAGGTGATACAGTCACAGTATAAGCAGTGTTTAGGTGATACAGTCACAGTATAAGCAGTGTTTGGGTGACACAGTCACAGTATAAGCAGTGTTTGGGTGATACAGTCACAGTATAAGCAGTGTTTAGGTGATACAGTGACAGTATAAGCAGTGTTTGGGTGATACAGTCACAGTATAAGCAGTGTTTAGGTGATACAGTCACAGTATAAGCAGTGTTTGGGTGATACAGTCACAGTATAAGCAGTGTTTGGGTGATACAGTCACAGTATAAGCAGTATTTAGGTGATACAGTCACAGTATAAGCAGTGTTTAGGTGATACAGTCACAGTATAAGCCGTGTTTGGGTGATACAGTCACAGTATAAGCAGTGTTGAGGTGATACAGTCACAGTATAAGCAGTGTTTAGGTCATACAGTCACAGTATAAGCAGTGTTTAGGTCATACAGTAACAGTATAAGCCGTGTTTGGGTGATACAGTCACAGTATAAGCCGTGTTGAGGTGATACTGTCACAGTATAAGCAGTGTATAGGTGATACAGTCACAGTATAAGCAGTGTTTAGGTGATACAGTCACAGTATAAGCAGTGTTTAGGTGATACAGTCACAGTATAAGCAGTGTTTAGGTGATACAGTCACAGTATAAGCAGTGTTTGGGTGATACAGTCACAGTATAAGCAGTGTATAGGTGATACAGTCACAGTATAAGCAGTGTTTAGGTGATACAGTCACAGTATAAGCAGTGTTTAGGTGATACAGTCACAGTATAAGCAGTGTTTGGGTGATACAGTCACAGTATGAGCAGTGTTTAGGTGATACAGTCACAGTATGAGCAGTGTTTGGGTGATACAGTCACAGTATAAGCGGTGTGTGTGTGATACAGTCACAGTATAAGCGGTGTTTGGGTGGTACAGTCACAGTATAAGCGGTGTTTGGGTGATACAGTCACAGTATAAGCAGTGTTTGGGTGATACAGTCACAGTATAAGCAGTGTTTGGGTGACACAGTCACAGTATAAGCAGTGTTTGGGTGATACAGTCACAGTATAAGCAGTGTTTGGGTGATACAGTCACAGTATAAGCAGTGTTTGGGTGACACAGTCACAGTATAAGCAGTGTTTGGGTGATACAGTCACAGTATAAGCAGTGTTTGGGTGACACAGTCACAGTATAAGCAGTGTTTGGGTGATACAGTCACAGTATAAGCAGTGTTTGGGTGACACAGTCACAGTATAAGCAGTGTTTGGGTGAAACAGTCACAGTATAAGCAGTGTTTGGGTGACACAGTCACAGTATAAGCAGTGTTTGGGTGACACAGTCACAGTATAAGCAGTGTTTGGGTGACACAGTCACAGTATAAGCAGTGTTTGGGTGATACAGTTACAGTATAAGCAGTGTTTGGGTGATACAGTCACAGTATAAGCAGTGTTTGGGTGACACAGTCACAGTATAAGCAGTGTTTGGGTGATACAGTCACAGTATAAGCAGTGTTTGGGTGACACAGTCACAGTATAAGCAGTGTTTGGGTGAAACAGTCACAGTATAAGCAGTGTTTGGGTGACACAGTCACAGTATAAGCAGTGTTTGGGTGACACAGTCACAGTATAAGCAGTGTTTGGGTGACACAGTCACAGTATAAGCAGTGTTTGGGTGACACAGTTACAGTATAAGCAGTGTTTGGGTGATACAGTCACAGTATAAGCAGTGTTTGGGTGACACAGTCACAGTATAAGCAGTGTTTGGGTGATACAGTCACAGTATAAGCAGTGTTTGGGTGATACAGTCACAGTATAAGCAGTGTTTGGGTGATACAGTCACAGTATAAGCAGTGTTTGGGTGACACAGTCACAGTATAAGCAGTGTTTGGGTGATACAGTCACAGTATAAGCAGTGTTTGGGTGACACAGTCACAGTATAAGCAGTGTTTGGGTGAAACAGTCACAGTATAAGCAGTGTTTGGGTGACACAGTCACAGTATAAGCAGTGTTTGGGTGACACAGTCACAGTATAAGCAGTGTTTGGGTGACACAGTCACAGTATAAGCAGTGTTTGGGTGATACAGTTACAGTATAAGCAGTGTTTGGGTGATACAGTCACAGTATAAGCAGTGTTTGGGTGACACAGTCACAGTATAAGCAGTGTTTGGGTGATACAGTCACAGTATAAGCAGTGTTTGGGTGACACAGTCACAGTATAAGCAGTGTTTGGGTGATACAGTCACAGTATAAGCAGTGTTTGGGTGATACAGTCACAGTATAAGCAGTGTTTGGGTGACACAGTCACAGTATAAGCAGTGTTTGGGTGACACAGTCACAGTATAAGCAGTGTTTGGGTGATACAGTTACAGTATAAGCAGTGTTTGGGTGATACAGTCACAGTATAAGCAGTGTTTGGGTGATACAGTCACAGTATAAGCAGTGTTTGGGTGATACAGTCACAGTATAAGCAGTGTTTGGGTGATACAGTCACAGTATAAGCAGTGTTTGGGTGATACAGTCACAGTATAAGCAGTGTTTGGGTGACACAGTCACAGTATAAGCAGTGTTTACAGTGTCTACTTGCAAGTTGCTCCAATATAGGAGGCCGTTTATATTACAGCTGTACTGCCCTATGTGCCTTTTATTGCTTTGCACAGAGACATCCTGGACCACTGTTGGTTTGATGCCTGACACTCACCTGGGTTTGTGAGTGGGATATTATACATTATTAAAACACCATTTGTCAGGGGCGTTTATAGGTCTCCAAAAGATCTGGGGCTGGAGCCCATAGCAGGTTTGATAGAAGTGAAGTAAAGAAGCTCACATGCTTAGGTGGGCATATGAAGGATTTATATGATGCCAATGAGCAATAGGTATTTGGATATATATAATATTAAACTATAAATACATATAAATGATTTATGATGATGCCAGTGAGTAATAGGTATATATAATATAAGCAACAAGCAATAAAACATAAATTATGTATTGGATGCCAATTAACAATAACATTATATGCAAGGCTTTATACCAATGTGAATATCTAAATAATGTATTTGAAGCCTATGGGATGTAAATGCACATTCTCTCTCTCACACACACTTGCTGTCTCGCACACACGCTTGCTGTCTCGCACACACACTCGCTGTCTCACACACACACTCGCTGTCTCACACACACACTCGCTGTCTCACACACACTCGCTGTCTCACACACACACTCGCTGTCTCATACACACACTCGCTGTCTCACACACACTCGCTGTCTCGCACACACGCTTGCTGTCTCGCACACACGCTTGCTGTCTCGCACACACGCTTGCTGACTCACACACACACTCGCTGTCTCACACACACTCGCTGTCTCGCACACACACTCGCTGTCTCACACACACACTCGCTGTCTCGCACACACATACCAGCCAACAGAAGAGTTTGAAAAATAAAATACATGTTCCAATAAGGTCCCATTTCTTTTTCTTTTAGAGAGAGAATAAACTGACATAAGAGCAATGCATTTTAATACATGTTCTTCAACACATACTCAGGGATGTTTTTTGCAAAATATACACAAGGGGACAATTAAATGACGTTTTACGTGGTTATGTGCGTATGCAGTATCCTATCCCCTAATCGTTGGGCATAAGTTCTGATAAAATATATATGCATGGGTTTTACACAAACTCCGCTATTGCACTCTAGAGGAAAAAGGATTCCCCATCCTAATGCAAAATAGCACACAAATTTCAGCCATCAGATGCTTACACAATAGAGCATTTTGTTCTAATTATTTTTTTTTTTGTTATAATTAATATTAGCAGCAATGCTAATTGCTTTCCATCTGTACAATGTGGCACACTAGCGCAAGCAACAAACATGCAAACATACCCAGTGAAATTGAAAATGTATGTATAGCTAGGGGTGCTAAAATGGTTGGTACATATTGCAAAATGACATGTGGCTCCCCTATTGTAATCCACATCTTTCATTAGGTCACTTTTATTCCTCCAGACACACACAGCAAACACACACTTGCAGACACACTCACCCAGCACACCCTCGCAGACACACTAAGTCAGCACACACTCACAGACACACTCAGTCAGTACACAGGAACTCACAGACACACACAGCCAGCATACACACACACTCATTCAGCAAGCTCAAACTTTATCACACAGCACACACTCACTTTCTCACACAGCACACACACTTTCTCATACAGCACACACTCACACACTCAGCCAGCACATGCTCACTCACTCATACACTCAGCCAGCACATGCTCACTCACTCATACACTCAGCCAGCACATACTCACTCACACACACACTCAGCATGCACACACTCACTCACTCATACACTCAGCCAGCACATACTCACTCACACACACACTCAGCCAGCACACACTCACTCACTCATACACTCAGCCAGCACATACTCACTCACACACACACTCAGCATGCACACACTCACTCACTCATACACTCAGCCAGCACATACTCACTCACACACACACTCAGCATGCACACACTCACTCACACACACACTCAGCCAGCACATACTCACTCACTCATACACTCAGCCAGCACACACTCACTCACTCACACACACACTCAGCCAGCACATACTCACACACACACTCAGCATGCACACACTCACTCACACACACACTCAGCCAGCACATACTCACTCACACACACACTCAGCATGCACACACTCACTCACACACACACTCAGCCAGCACATACTCACTTACACACACACTCAGCATGCACACACTCACTCACACACACACTCAGCCAGCACATACTCACTCACACACACACTCAGCCAGCACATGCTCACTCACTCATACACTCAGCCAGCACATACTCACTCACACACACACTCAGCATGCACACACTCACTCACACACACACTCAGCCAGCACATACTCACTCACTCATACACTCAGCCAGCACATACTCACTCACACACACACTCAGCCAGCACATGATCACTCACTCATACACTCAGCCAGCACATACTCACTCACACACACACTCAGCATGCACACACTCACTCACACACACACTCAGCCAGCACATACTCACTCACACACACACTCAGCATGCACATACTCACTCACACACACACTCAGCCAGCACATGCTCACTCACTCATACACTCAGCCAGCACATACTCACTCACACACACACTCAGCATGCACACACTCACTCACACACACACTCAGCCAGCACATACTCACTCACACACACACTCAGCATGCACACACTCACTCACACACACACTCAGCCAGCACATACTCACTCACACACACACTCAGCCAGCACATGATCACTCACTCATACACTCAGCCAGCACATACTCACTCACACACACACTCAGCATGCACACACTCACTCACACACACACTCAGCCAGCACATACTCACTCACACACACACTCAGCCAGCACATACTCACTCACACACACACTCAGCCAGCACATACTCACTCACACACACACTCAGCCAGCACATGCTCACTCACACACACACTCAGCCAGCACATACTCACTCACACACACACTCAGCATGCACACACTCACTCACACACACACTCAGCCAGCACATACTCACACACACACTCAGCCAGCACATACTCACTCACTCATACACTCAGCCAGCACATACTCACTCACACACACACTCAGCCAGCACATACTCACTCACACACACACTCAGCATGCACACACTCACTCACACACACACTCAGCCAGCACATACTCACTCACACACACACTCAGCCAGCACATACTCACTCACTCATACACTCAGCCAGCACACACTCACTCACTCACTCATACACTCAGCCAGCACATACTCACTCACCCACACACTCAGCATGCACACACTCACTCACACACACACTCAGCCAGCACATACTCACTCACTCATACACTCAGCCAGCACACACTCACTCACAGACACACTCAGCATGCACACACTCACTCACACACACACTCAGCCAGCACATACTCACTCACTCATACACTCAGCCAGCACACACTCACTCACAGACACACCAGCAGATTATTTTTTTTTAATGACCATCATTAGAGCATTTAGCACTTAGAGTCACATAATAAGCATTGGAGCTATAGGGAATGTATTCATGAGTCCCCAAATGTCCCCCTCCTTCCCTACTTGTCATGGAGAAACTCACAATATTCAGGAGCCGTCGCTTCCTCTGCTGGCAGTGGGGGTGGAGCCATGCGGTCCTTTTCACAAAGTTAATAGCGTGCGGTCCATGAGAAGCTCAGGACCGCACGCGAAGAGCAAATTAAACAAACAGAACGGCAAAGAAAGCAGCATTCTCCCCTTAACATGCCGATGCCGAATGTTAGTGTGACAGGTGGCTAAACGAAGGAAGCCCCCTGTCTCTTAAGTGCCGGCTCACAGAGATTCGGGGCTATAGACTGGGTATTCGGGGCTTTAGCCCCAGTAGCCCACCCCTAGCGACGCCTCTGCCATTTGTACTGTACTTATTACACTATCATTTTCTTTGTGTTTATATTGTTTCAAGTGTAAATCCACTGTAAAGTATCTGCCGGTCGGAGGATATAGAAGTATCTGCCGGTAGGAGGATATAGAGATATCTGCCGGTAGGAGAATATAGAAGTATCTGCCGGTCCGAGGATATAGAAGTATCTGCCGGTAGGAGGATATAGAAGTATCTGCCGGTCGGAGGATATAGAAGTATCTGCCGGTCGGAGGATATAGAAGTATCTGCCGGTAGGAGGATATAGAAGTATCTGCCGGTCGGAGGATATAGAAGTATCTGCCGGTCGGAGGATATAGAAGTATCTGCCGGTAGGAGGATATAGAAGTATCTGCCGGTACGAGGATATAGAAGTATCTGCCGGTCGGAGGATATAGAAGTATCTGCCGGTCGGAGGATATAGAAGTATCTGCCGGTCGGAGGATATAGAAGTATCTGCCGGTAGGAGGATATAGAAGTATCTGCCGGTACGAGGATATAGAAGTATCTGCCGGTCGGAGGATATAGAAGTATCTGCCGGTCGGAGGATATAGAAGTATCTGCCGGTCAGAGGATATAGAAGCATCTGCCGGTCGGAGGATATAGAAGTATCTGGCGGTCGGAGGATATAGAAGTATCTGCCGGTCGGAGGATATAGAAGTATCTGGCGGTCGGAGGATATAGAAGTATCTGGCGGTCGGAGGATATAGAAGTATCTGCCGGTCGGAGGATATAGAAGTATCTGCCGGTCGGAGGATATAGAAGTATCTGCCGGTCGGAGGATATAGAAGTATCTGGCGGTCGGGGGATATAGAAGTATCTGCCGGTCGGAGGACATAGAAGTATCTGCCGGTCGGAGGATATAGAAGTATCTGCCGGTCGGAGGATATAGAAGTATCTGGCGGTCGGAGGATATAGAAGTATCTGGCGGTCGGAGGATATAGAAGTATCTGCCGGTCGGAGGATATAGAAGTATCTGGCGGTCGGAGGATATAGAAGTATCTGGCGGTCGGAGGATATAGAAGTATCTGCCGGTCGGAGGATATAGAAGTATCTGCCGGTCGGAGGATATAGAAGTATCTGCCGGTCGGAGGATATAGAAGTATCTGGCGGTCGGGGGATATAGAAGTATCTGCCGGTCGGAGGACATAGAAGTATCTGCCGGTCGGAGGATATAGAAGTATCTGCCGGTCGGAGGATATAGAAGTATCTGGCGGTCGGAGGATATAGAAGTATCTGCCGGTCGGAGGACATAGAAGTATCTGGCGGTCGGAGGATATAGAAGTATCTGGCGGTCGGAGGATATAGAAGTATCTGGCGGTCGGAGGATATAGAAGTATCTGGCGGTCGGAGGATATAGAAGTATCTGGCGGTCGGAGAATATAGAAGTATCTGGCGGTCGGAGGATATAGAAGTATCTGCCGGTTTATCCTAATACTTCAGACCATACATGTTTTACATAGTCTTATTTCATCCCGTTAAACTCAGACTATTCCTGATTCTTGCAACAAATCTCAGTATATGTAATAATACAATAGAAACGACACAGGCATTTTAATCACAAAATAACAACAAAAAATGAATTTAAAATACGAGGGATAACGCATGGTGTTGACGAGTGAAGTCTGGATTTTGGGGCCAATAGCCGTACAATCTGATAGGAGTAGATATGGTTATTGAGTTTCTATTATTAAATAGAACTAAGACATTACAGTAACAGACACAGTAGTACATTGCAGGGAATTGACACAGCGCTGACATTCACATGTTGCTATAAAAAGACATTGCTATAGGCCTAGAATGACACAACAGCACCTAGACACAATGAAAACTCAAAAAGGTTTGGACCCCTTATTTGCAGGAATGAAAAAAAATAAAATATAAGGGGAAACAGTGTGTATTTAATAGGGACATTAGTGATCTGTAATTATGTAAAGCACTGGTTTAATTCAAGGAGTTACTATTTTATAGTGCTACGGTGTTATTTTAGAGTATATTTTTCTTTTGTGCCGAGAGATGACATTACCAGAAGAGAAAGTTGTTAGCAAAATTCTAGCTACCTGGGAGTGTAGATACCACAGGGAGTAAATTTACATTTTAAAGACACTCCTAATTCTTCGACATTCTTAGACATTCTGCTGGGCTTTTTTTCTCCTTGAGAAAGTGGAGAACAATGGTGTAGCCATCTGAACAAGAACACTTTCGTGGCCAGCAAAAGGGAGATGTTTTAGACACTGATCCACTGCTGTAGTGATCTTTGTAAGAAAATTAGAGAAAATAAGAATATAAAATAACATCACAGCACAATACAATAACACTCAAACCAAAGACAGCGTTAAATTAAACCATAAGAACAGGCTATTGTTATAAAACGTTAAAAAAAGTGGGATATTCACTCAAGTGAGGTAATGGGAAATTATATCTGGGGGTATGTAGCAGCAGAACTGAAGTAAAGAGTCAGTTGGGAGTTGAATTCTGGGTATTTACAAGACATGTAATAGACAGTAGGAATGGTATTAGAAGCACAGCTGGATTGTGGGTAATTATTGTGGAAGCTCTGATTCTCTGGCTCACACAGTCTAGGTCTGCCTCTTTTATATTTGGCATTGATCTGATGATAAACCATCCTTGAACTGGACTTGTTCTCGTACAGGGGCGCTATCTGATTCACGTTACTATTAATCCTGACAAATTCCATGGTGATTCTGGGGTAAAGTTCTAAAAGTGATGTAATCAGCAGGAACATTCCATTGGTTTCCATGGTGATTCTGGGGCAAAGTTCTAAAAGTGATGTAATCAGCAGGAACATTCCATTGGTTTCCATGGTGATTCTGGGGGTAAAGTTCTAATAGTGATGTAATCAGCAGGAACGTTCCATTGGTTTCCATGGTAATTCTGGGGTAAAGTTCTAAAAGTGATGTAATCAGCAGGAACATTCCATTGGTTTCCATGGTGATTTTGGGGGTAAAGTTCTAATGGTGATGTAATCAGCAGGAACATTCCATTGGTTTCCATAGTGATTCTGGGGTACAGTTCTAAAAGTGATGTAATCAGCAGGAACATTCCATTGGTTTCCATGGTGATTTTGGGGGTAAAGTTCTAAAAGTGATGTAATCAGCAGGAACATTCCATTGGTTTCCATGATGATTCTGGGGGTAAAGTTCTAAAAGTGATGTAATCAGCAGGAACATTCCATTGGTTTCCATGGTGATTCTGGTGTAAAGTTCTAAAAGTGATGTAATCAGCAGGAACATTCCATTGGTTTCCATGGTGATTCTGGGGGTAAAGTTCTAATAGTGATGTAATCAGCAGGAACATTCCATTGGTTTCCATGGTGATTCTGGTGGTAAAGTTCTAAAAGTGATGTAATCAGCAGGAACGTTCCATTGGTTTCCATGGTGATTCTGGGGTAAAGTTCTAAAAGTGATGTAATCAGCAGGAACATTCCATTGGTTTCCATGGTGATTTTGGGGGTAAAGTTCTATTAGTGATGTAATCAGCAGGAACATTCCATTGGTTTCCATAGTGATTCTGGGGTAAAGTTCTAAAAGTGATGTAATCAGCAGGAACATTCCATTGGTTTCCATGGTGATTTTGGGGGTAAAGTTCTAAAAGTGATGTAATCAGCAGGAACATTCCATTGGTTTCCATGGTGATTCTGGGGTAAAGTTCTAAAAGTGATGTAATCAGCAGGAACATTCCATTGGTTTCCATGATGATTCTGGGGGTAACGTTCTAAAAGTGATGTAATCAGCAGGAACATTCCATTGGTTTCCATGATGATTCTGGGGGTAACGTTCTAAAAGTGATGTAATCAGCAGGAACATTCCATTGGTTTCCATGGTGATTCTGGGGGTAAAGTTCTAAAGCTTATGGGAAGTCACTGCTGATGAGAATTATGAAGGATGGTGCTGGGTCAGCAGTTGGGTGGGGGTCAGGGACACTTCCTCTCCACACACTGCTTCCCCCCTTCTTCATATTCCTGTTTTGAAATCCACATCTGCTGGAAGGTGCCCTGAAAAATGAAGACTATTAATTTCGTGGAGCATGCAGATATACCTTCTCTAATTAACATACAATTGGGGTCTATCTGCTATAGCTCGAGTTTAGGGAAAGGTGGTGGAGTTGAGAGTTGGAGTTGGACTTAATCTCCACAATCTACTTGACCTCCCAATACCACCACCTTGAGCTATTCATTAAACGCATCTGGACCTCACGTCGACTCCCCGTAGAATGCTAGTAATTGGTATTCCCATTAAGTGCGGTGCTTCCCTTTGAAAGTCGAGTTGGTCTGAATATCAGAAATCACACAGTTGAGGGCGCCTCACTCTGGTAAGTTCCATTATTATCAGTGGGGGAAGACATCACACTTGTAGCTTTGGAAAGTAAGTCAAACTAGACCTCCAAACTTGACCTTGACCTCTGAACTCGACCTTATCACCATATCTCACCCCTACTCCATCTCAACAACATCTTGACCTTGAACAATGCTTAGTAAGGGGGCATGTGAGGAAGGTGGAGGGCTGGTGGTTGAGATCAGCTCTCATCTAGTGAATATATTCCAATATAAACTGGTGAACGCTGTCAGTTGGTAGGTTGGCTGACCAGTGGTTTGCCACATCCTCTGCCTTTCAGAGAATTCCTGCCAAATACCTTCACAGCTCTACATAATCACCATCATCTTCATCCCCCCCATCCCCAATTCCTTTTAGTTGGGATTTGGTTCAAGACCTAAACATGAACATTTGTACCCCAAAGGGGGCCTTGCACAGCATGGGTCAGGGGGCCTCGCACAGCATGGGTCAGGGGGCCTTGCACAGTGTGGGTCAGGGGGCCTTGCACAGCATGGGTCAGGGGGCCTTGCACAGCGTGGGTCAGGGGGCCTTGCACAGCATGGGTCAGGGGGCCTTGCACAGCATGGGTCAGGGGGCCTTGCACAGCGTGGGTCAGGGGGCCTTGCACAGCATGGGTCAGGGGGCCTTGCACAGCGTGGGTCAGGGGGCTTCGCACAGCATGGGTCAGGGGGGGGCCTTGCACAGTGTGGGTCAGGGGGGGGCTTTGCACAGCATGGGTCAGGGGGCCTCGCACAGTGTGGGTCAGGGGGCCTCGCACAGTGTGGGTCAGGGGGCCTCGCACAGCGTGGGTCAGGGGGCCTTGAACAACGTGGGTTAGGGGACCCTGCACAGCGTGGGTCAGGGGGCTTCGCACAGCATGGGTCAGGGGGGGGGGGGGGGGCCTTGCACAGCGTGGGTCAGGGGGCCTCGCACAGCTTGGGTCAGGGGGCCTTGCACAGCCATGGGTCAGGGGGCCTTGCACAGCCATGGGTCAGGGGGCCTTGCACAGCATGGGTCAGGGGGCCTTGCACAGCATGGGTCAGGGGGCCTTGCACAGCATGGGTCAGGGGGTCTTGCACATGTTTCACCTTGTCATTATGGTCAGTATATTGCGTGGTTTTGAGTATCTCTTATCCAAAATGGCTAACGGATCAGTCTCACCAATAAGATACAGCCTCTCAGCTCACATGTAATAGAGTAATATCAATGTAAATACTGTATAGAGAAATGCCTGTTACTGTATAGAGATAATAAATCCCTGTTACAATATAGAGATAATAAATCCACGTTCTGTATAGAGATAATAAATCCCTGTTACTGTATAGAGCAAATACATCACTGTTACTGTATAGAGATAATAAATCCCTGTTACAATATAGAGATAATAAATCCACGTTCTGTATAGAGATAATAAATCCCTGTTACTGTATAGAGCAAATACATCACTGTTACTGTATAGAGATAATAAATCCCTGTTACTGTATAGAGATAATAAATCGCTGTTACTGTATAGAGCAAATAAATCACTGTTACTGTATAGAGATAATAAATACCTGTTACTCTATAGAGATAATAAATCCCTGTTACTGTATAGAGATAATAAATCCATGTTAATGTATAGAGATAATAAATCCCTGTTACTGTATAGAGATAATAAATCCCTGTTACTGTATAGAGTAAATAAATCCCTGTTAATGTATAGAGATAATAAATCCCTGTTACTGTATAGGGATAATAAATCATTGTTACTGTATAGAGATAATAAATCCCTGTTACTGTATAGAGCAAATAAATCCCTGTTACTGTATAGAGATAATAAATCCCTGTTACTGTATAGAGATAATAAATCACTGCTGTGTGTATAATAAATCCCTGTTACTGTATAGAGATAATAAATCACTGTTACAGTATAGAGATAATAAATCCTTGTTACTGTATAGAGATAATAAATCCCTCTTACTGTATGGAACAAATAAATCACTGTTACTGTATAGAGATAATAAATCCCTCTTACTGTATAGAGATAATAAATCCTTGTTACTGTATAGAGATAATAAATCCCTCTTACTGTATAGAGATAATAAATCCTTGTTACTGTATAGAGATAATAAATCCCTGTTACTGTATAGAGATAATAAATCCCTGTTACTGTATAGAGATAATAAATCACTGTTACAGTATAGAGATAATAAATCCTTGTTACTGTATAGAGATAATAAATCCCTCTTACTGTATGGAACAAATAAATCACTGTTACTGTATAGAGATAATAAATCCCTCTTACTGTATGGAACAAATAAATCACTCTTACTGTTTAGAGATAATAAATCCTTGTTACTGTATAGAGATAATAAATCCCTCTTACTGTATAGAGATAATAAATCCTTGTTACTGTATAGAGATAATAAATCACTGTTACAGTATAGAGATAATAAATCCTTGTTACTGTATAGAGATAATAAATCCCTCTTACTGTATAGAGATAATAAATCCCAGTTACTGTATAGAGATAATAAATCACTGTTACAGTATAGAGATAATAAATCCTTGTTACTGTATAGAGATAATAAATCCCTCTTACTGTATGGAACAAATAAATCACTGTTACTGTATAGAGATAATAAATCCCTGTTACTGTATAGAGATAATAAATCCCTGTTACTGTATAGAGATAATAAATCGCTGTTACTGTATAGAGCAAATAAATCACTGTCACTGTATAGAGATAATAAATATCTGTTACTCTATAGAGATAATAAATCCCTGTTACTGTATAGAGATAATAAATCCATGTTAATGTATAGAGATAATAAATCCCTGTTACTGTATAGAGATAATAAATCCCTGTTACTGTATAGAGTAAATAAATCCCTGTTAATGTATAGAGATAATAAATCCCTGTTACTGTATAGAGATAATAAATCATTGTTACTGTATAGAGATAATAAATCCCTGTTACTGTATAGAGCAAATAAATCCCTGTTACTGTATAGAGATAATGAATCCCTGTTACTGTATAGAGATAATAAATCACTGCTGTGTGTATAATAAATCCCTGTTACTGTATAGAGATAATAAATCACTGTTACAGTATAGAGATAATAAATCCTTGTTACTGTATAGAGATAATAAATCCCTCTTACTGTATGGAACAAATAAATCCCTGTTAATGTATAGAGATAATAAATCCCTGTTACTGTATAGAGATAATAAATCATTGTTACTGTATAGAGATAATAAATCCCTGTTACTGTATAGAGCAAATAAATCCCTGTTACTGTATAGAGATAATGAATCCCTGTTACTGTATAGAGATAATAAATCACTGCTGTGTGTATAATAAATCCCTGTTACTGTATAGAGATAATAAATCACTGTTACAGTATAGAGATAATAAATCCTTGTTACTGTATAGAGATAATAAATCACTGCTGTGTGTATAATAAATCCCTGTTACTGTATAGAGATAATAAATCACTGTTACAGTATAGAGATAATAAATCCTTGTTACTGTTTAGAGATAATAAATCCCTCTTACTGTATGGAACAAATAAATCACTGTTACTGTATAGAGATAATAAATCCCTCTTACTGTATAGAGATAATAAATCCTTGTTACTGTATAGAGATAATAAATCCCTGTTACTGTATAGAGATAATAAATCCCTGTTACTGTATAGAGATAATAAATCGCTGTTACTGTATAGAGCAAATAAATCACTGTCACTGTATAGAGATAATAAATACCTGTTACTCTATAGAGATAATAAATCCCTGTTACTGTATAGAGATAATAAATCCATGTTAATGCATAGAGATAATAAATCCCTGTTACTGTATAGAGATAATAAATCCCTGTTACTGTATAGAGTAAATAAATCCCTGTTAATGTATAGAGATAATAAATCCCTGTTACTGTATAGAGATAATAAATCATTGTTACTGTATAGAGATAATAAATCCCTGTTACTGTATAGAGCAAATAAATCCCTGTTACTGTATAGAGATAATGAATCCCTGTTACTGTATAGAGATAATAAATCACTGCTGTGTGTATAATAAATCCCTGTTACTGTATAGAGATAATAAATCACTGTTACAGTATAGAGATAATAAATCCTTGTTACTGTATAGAGATAATAAATCCCTCTTACTGTATGGAACAAATAAATCATTGTTACTGTATAGAGATAATAAATCCCTCTTACTGTATAGAGATAATAAATCCTTGTTACTGTATAGAGATAATAAATCCCTCTTACTGTATGGAACAAATAAATCACTGTTACTGTATAGAGATAATAAATCCCTCTTACTGTATAGAGATAATAAATCCTTGTTACTGTATAGAGCAAATAATTCCCTGTTACAGTATAGAGATAATAAATCCCTGTTACTGTATGGAGTAAATAAATCCCTGTTACTGTATAGAGATAATAAATCCCTCTTACTGTATAGAGATAATAAATCCTTGTTACTGTATAGAGATAATAAATCCCTGTTACTGTATAGAGATAATAAATCACTGTTACAGTATAGAGATAATAAATCCTTGTTACTGTATAGAGATAATAAATCCCTCTTACTGTATGGAACAAATAAATCACTGTTACTGTATAGAGATAATAAATCCCTCTTACTGTATAGAGATAATAAATCCTTGTTACTGTATAGAGATAATAAATCCCTCTTACTGTATAGAGATAATAAATCCTTGTTACTGTATAGAGATAATAAATCCCTGTTACTGTATAGAGATAATAAATCACTGTTACAGTATAGAGATAATAAATCCTTGTTACTGTATAGAGATAATAAATCCCTCTTACTGTATGGAACAAATAAATCACTGTTACTGTATAGAGATAATAAATCCCTGTTACTGTATAGAGATAATAAATCCCTCTTACTGTATAGAGATAATAAATCCTTGTTACTGTATAGAGATAATAAATCCCTCTTACTGTATAGAGATAATAAATCCCTCTTACTGTATAGAGTAAATATATCCCTGTTACTGTATAGAGCAAATAAATCACTGTTACTGTATAGAGATAATAAATCCCTGTTACTGTATAGAGATAATAAATCACTGTTACTGTATAGAGATAATAAATCCATGTTACTGTATAGAGATAATAAATCCCTGTTACTGTATAGAGATAATAAATCCTTGTCACTGTATAGAGATAATAAATCCATGTTACTGTATAGAGATAATAAATCCCTGTTACTGTATAGAGATAATAAATACACGTCACTGTATAGAGATAATAAATCCCTGTTACTGTATAGAGATAATAAATCAGTGTACCTGTGATGTAGCTGTGATGGGGGGCATGGTTGGGAACCTGCCGTTGGTGTGTCAGGTCTGCACAAGTCAGTGTATTACCCTTTGTGGGTGTGGGGGGATCTGAGCATGAATGGAAAGGCTATATCACAGCTTAAGGGGGCTGCACATTGAATACACTGCCGTGTGTTTGTCTCCTGACAGGGATGTGTGTAATTCACAACGTGTGCCAAAATCTATCTTTTGTTGCTGAGTGGTTATTGCTGAGCCGTTATTGCTGTGCGGTTATTGCTGTGGGGTTATTGCTGAGTGGTTATTGCTGTGGGGTTATTGATGTGCAGTTATTGCTGTGCAGTTATTACTATGTGGTTATTGCTGAGAGGTTATTGCTGAGTGGTTATTGATGTGCAGTTATTGCTGTGGGGTTATTGCTGAGTGGTTATTGCTGTGCGGTTATTGCTGAGTGGTTATTGATGTGCAGTTATTGTTGTGGGGTTATTGCAGTGCGGTTATTGCTGAGTGTTTATTGCTGAGAGGTTATTGCTGAGCGGTTATTGCTGTGTGGTTATTGCTGAGCGGTTATTGCTGAGCGGTTATTGCTGAGTGGTTATTGCTGAGTGGTTATTGCTGGGTGGTTATTGCTGGGTGGTTATTGCTGTGCGGTTATTGCTGGGTGGTTATTGCTTGCGGTTATTGCTGAGTGGTTATTGCTGTGCGGTTATTGCTGTGCGGTTATTGCTGTGCGGTTATTGCTGTGCGGTTATTGCTGAGTGGTTATTGCTGTGCGGTTATTGCTGTGCGGTTATTGTTGTGTGGTTATTGCTGTGCGGTTATTGTTGTGTGGTTATTGCTGTGCGGTTATTGCTGGGTGGTTATTGCTGTGCGGTTATTGCTGAGTGGTTATTGCTGAGAGGTTATTGCTGAGCGGTTATTGCTGAGTGGTTATTGATGTGCAGTTATTGCTGTGCGGCTATTGCTGAGTGGTTATTGCTGTGCGGTTATTGTTGAGTGGTTATTGTTGTGTGGTTATTGATGTGCGATTATTGCTGTGCGGTTATTGCTGTGCGGTTATTGCTGCGTGGTTATTGCTGTGCGGTTATTGCTGAGTGGTTATTGATGTGCAGTTATTGCTGTGGGGTTATTGCTGAGAGGTTATTGCTGAGCGGTTATTGCCGAGTGGTTATTGATGTGCAGTTATTGCTGTGGGGTTATTGCTGAGAGGTTATTGCTGTGGGGTTATTGCTGAGCGGTTATTGCTGAGTGGTTATTGATGTGCAGTTATTGCTGTGGGGTTATTGCTGAGAGGTTATTGCTGTGGGGTTATTGCTGAGAGGTTATTGCTGAGCGGTTATTGATGTGCAGTTATTGTTGTGGGGTTATTGCAGTGCGGTTATTGCTGAGTGTTTATTACTGTATAGAGATAATAAATCAGTGTACCTGTGATGTAGCTGTGATGGGGGGCATGGTTGGGAACCTGCCGTTGGTGTGTCAGGTCTGCACAAGTCAGTGTATTACCCTTTGTGGGTGTGGGGGGATCTGAGCATGAATGGAAAGGCTATATCACAGCTTAAGGGGGCTGCACATTGAATACACTGCCGTGTGTTTGTCTCCTGACAGGGATGTGTGTAATTCACAACGTGTGCCAAAATCTATCTTTTGTTGCTGAGTGGTTATTGCTGAGCCGTTATTGCTGTGCGGTTATTGCTGTGGGGTTATTGCTGAGTGGTTATTGCTGTGGGGTTATTGATGTGCAGTTATTGCTGTGCAGTTATTACTATGTGGTTATTGCTGAGAGGTTATTGCTGAGTGGTTATTGATGTGCAGTTATTGCTGTGGGGTTATTGCTGAGTGGTTATTGCTGTGCGGTTATTGCTGAGTGGTTATTGATGTGCAGTTATTGTTGTGGGGTTATTGCAGTGCGGTTATTGCTGAGTGTTTATTGCTGAGAGGTTATTGCTGAGCGGTTATTGCTGTGTGGTTATTGCTGAGCGGTTATTGCTGAGCGGTTATTGCTGAGTGGTTATTGCTGAGTGGTTATTGCTGGGTGGTTATTGCTGGGTGGTTATTGCTGTGCGGTTATTGCTGGGTGGTTATTGCTGTGCGGTTATTGCTGAGTGGTTATTGCTGTGCGGTTATTGCTGTGCGGTTATTGCTGTGCGGTTATTGCTGAGTGGTTATTGCTGTGCGGTTATTGCTGTGCGGTTATTGTTGTGTGGTTATTGCTGTGCGGTTATTGTTGTGTGGTTATTGCTGTGCGGTTATTGCTGGGTGGTTATTGCTGTGCGGTTATTGCTGAGTGGTTATTGCTGAGAGGTTATTGCTGAGCGGTTATTGCTGAGTGGTTATTGATGTGCAGTTATTGCTGTGCGGCTATTGCTGAGTGGTTATTGCTGTGCGGTTATTGTTGAGTGGTTATTGTTGTGTGGTTATTGATGTGCGATTATTGCTGTGCGGTTATTGCTGTGCGGTTATTGCTGCGTGGTTATTGCTGTGCGGTTATTGCTGAGTGGTTATTGATGTGCAGTTATTGCTGTGGGGTTATTGCTGAGAGGTTATTGCTGAGCGGTTATTGCTGAGTGGTTATTGATGTGCAGTTATTGCTGTGGGGTTATTGCTGAGAGGTTATTGCTGTGGGGTTATTGCTGAGAGGTTATTGCTGAGCGGTTATTGCTGAGTGGTTATTGATGTGCAGTTATTGCTGAGTGGTTATTGATGTGCAGTTATTGCTGAGTGGTTATTGCTGAGTGGTTATTGCTGAGCGGTTAATGCTGAGTGGTTATTGCTGAGAGGTTATTGCTGGGTGGTTATTGCTGTGCGGTTATTGCTGAGTGGTTATTGCTGTGCGGTTATTGCTGTGCGGTTATTGCTGTGCGGTTATTGCTGTGCGGTTATTGCTGTGGGGTTATTGCTGAGTGGTTATTGCTGTGGGGTTATTGATGTGCAGTTATTGCTGTGCAGTTATTACTATGTGGTTATTGCTGAGAGGTTATTGCTGAGTGGTTATTGATGTGCAGTTATTGCTGTGGGGTTATTGCTGAGTGGTTATTGCTGTGCGGTTATTGCTGAGTGGTTATTGATGTGCAGTTATTGTTGTGGGGTTATTGCAGTGCGGTTATTGCTGAGTGTTTATTGCTGAGAGGTTATTGCTGAGCGGTTATTGCTGTGTGGTTATTGCTGAGCGGTTATTGCTGAGCGGTTATTGCTGAGTGGTTATTGCTGAGTGGTTATTGCTGGGTGGTTATTGCTGGGTGGTTATTGCTGTGCGGTTATTGCTGGGTGGTTATTGCTGTGCGGTTATTGCTGAGTGGTTATTGCTGTGCGGTTATTGATGTGCGGTTATTGCTGTGCGGTTATTGCTGAGTGGTTATTGCTGTGCGGTTATTGCTGTGCGGTTATTGTTGTGTGGTTATTGCTGTGCGGTTATTGTTGTGTGGTTATTGCTGTGCGGTTATTGCTGGGTGGTTATTGCTGTGCGGTTATTGCTGAGTGGTTATTGCTGAGAGGTTATTGCTGAGCGGTTATTGCTGAGTGGTTATTGATGTGCAGTTATTGCTGTGCGGCTATTGCTGAGTGGTTATTGCTGTGCGGTTATTGTTGAGTGGTTATTGTTGTGTGGTTATTGATGTGCGATTATTGCTGTGCGGTTATTGCTGTGCGGTTATTGCTGCGTGGTTATTGCTGTGCGGTTATTGCTGAGTGGTTATTGATGTGCAGTTATTGCTGTGGGGTTATTGCTGAGAGGTTATTGCTGAGCGGTTATTGCTGAGTGGTTATTGATGTGCAGTTATTGCTGTGGGGTTATTGCTGAGAGGTTATTGCTGTGGGGTTATTGCTGAGAGGTTATTGCTGAGCGGTTATTGCTGAGTGGTTCTTGATGTGCAGTTATTGCTGAGTGGTTATTGATGTGCAGTTATTGCTGAGTGGTTATTGCTGAGTGGTTATTGCTGAGCGGTTAATGCTGAGTGGTTATTGCTGAGAGGTTATTGCTGAGCGGTTATTGCTGAGTGGTTATTGATGTGCAGTTATTGCTGTGCGGTTATTGCTGAGTGGTTATTGATGTGCAGTTATTGCTGTGCGGTTATTGATGTGCGATTATTGCTGTGCGGTTATTGCTGTGCGGTTATTGCTGTGCGGTTATTTCTGTGTGGTTATTGCTGAGTGGTAGAAGGGTATTCTGATTCCCACTCAGCCAAATGGTTCTGGTAAGTGGCAGCCACATCTGTCCTGCCAGGCCTGAGGAGACGGAAGCCCGGGACACGTCAGGTAGCCTGGTTCCCGTTACACTGGTCCCAGCGGTGGGATTGTCTCTCTCCACACAGTGGGTTCAAACCACCACCAGGGACCGCAGAGCAGCTGATATGGATGGATGGTCCATGCACCAAGAACCCCAGATCCAGTATGTGCCAAACTGGAAGTGGGCGGAGGGCCAATGGGCTGTGCACTTGGGAGACCATTCTCTTCCATACTGCAGAGAGGATTTGGCTGTCTACATCAGGGAGAAAATCTGACAGTCCATTAGGTAATTACATATGATGTGCTGTCACAGTATAACCCCCCCCCCCCCCCCCTAAAAACACACAGATCACCTACCAGGGAGGCCAGAATCGAGCCTCCAATCCAAGAACTGAAACGTCGCTCTATTGAGCTGTTACTGGAAATAAGTTTGAGTCGCATACTCTGTGGAGGAGAGAAAGGAAGACAATGGTGAGCGACACTTTGGACTGGACCAGAACGAAAAGGAATGGGAAACAAAGGAGGTGGATTGGTGGATTGTAAGAGGAGGTGGATTGTAGGAGGAGGTGGGTTGTAGGAGGAGGTGGGTTGTAGGAGGAGGTGGAATGTAAGAGGAGGTGGGTTGTAGGAGGAGGTGGATTGTAGGCGGATGGTGGATTGTAGGAGGAGGTGGATTGTAAGAGGAGGTGGGTTGTAGGAGGAGATGGATTGTAGGAGGAGGTGGATTGTAAGAGGAGGTGGATTGTAGGAGGAGGTGGATTGTAGGAGGAGGTGGATTGTAGGAGGAGGTGGGTTGTAGGAGGAGGTGGATTGTAAGAGGAGGTGGATTGTAGGAGTAGGTGGATTGTAAAAGGAGGTGGATTGTAGGAGGAGGTGGATTGTAGGCGGATGGTGGATTGAAGGAGGAGGTGGATTGTAAGAGGAGGTGGATTGTAAGAGGAGGTGGATTGTAAGCGGATGGTGGATTGTAGGAGGAGGTGAATTGTAGGAGGAGGTGCGTTGTAGGAGGAGATGGATTGTAAGAGGAGGTGGATTGTAGGAGGGGTGGATTGTAAGAGGAGGTGGATTGTAGGAAGTGGTGGATTGTAAGAGGAGGTGGATTGTAGGAGGAGGTGGATTGTAGGAGGAGGTGGATTGTAAGAGGAGGTGGATTGTAGGAGGAGGTGGATTGTAGGAGGAGGTGGATTGTAAGAGGAGGTGGATTGTAGGAGGAGGTGGATTGTAGGAGGAGGTGGATTGTAAGAGGAGGTGGATTGTAAGAGGAGGTGGATTGTAGGAGGAGGATGGTGGGTTGTAGGAGGAGGTGGGTTGTAGGAGGAGGTGGATTGTAAGAGGAGGTGGATTGTAGGAGGAGGTGGGTTGTAGGAAGGGGTGGATTGTAGGCGGAGGTGGGTTGTAGGAGGAGGTGGATTGTAGGAGGAGGTGGATTGTAGGAGTATGGTGGGTTGTAGGAGGAGGTGGGTTGTAGGAGGAGGTGGATTGTAGGAGGAGGTGGGTTGTAGGAGGAGGTGGATTGTAGGAGGAGGTGGGTTGTAGGAGGAGGTGGATTGTAGGAGGAGGTGGATTGTAGGAGGATGGTGGGTTGTAGGAGGAGGTGGGTTGTAGGAGGAGGTGGATTGTAGGAGGAGGTGGATTGTAAGAGGAGGTGGATTGTAGGAGGAGGTGGATTGTAGGAGGAGGTGGGTTGTAGGAGGAGGTGGATTGTAGGAGGAGGTGGATTGTAGGAGGATGGTGGGTTGTAGGAGGAGGTGGGTTGTAGGAGGAGGTGGGTTGTAGGAGGAGGTGGATTGTAAGAGGAGGTGGATTGTAGGAGGAGGTGGATTGTAGGAGGAGGTGGGTTGTAGGAGGAGGTGGATTGTAGGAGGAGGTGGATTGTAGGAGGATGGTGGGTTGTAGGAGGAGGTGGGTTGTAGGAGGAGGTGGATTGTAGGAGGATGGTGGATTGTAGGAGGAGGTGGATTGTAGGAGGAGGTGGATTGTAGGAGGATGGTGGGTTGTAGGAGGAGGTGGGTTATAGGAGGAGGTGGGTTGTAGGAGGAGGTGGGTTGTAGGAGCAGGTGGATTGTAGGAGGATGGTGGGTTGTAGGAGGAGGTGGATTGTAGGAGGAGGTGGGTTGTAAGAGGAGGTGGATTCTAAGAGGAGGTGGATTGTAGGAGGAGGTGGATTGTAGGAGGATGGTGAAGAAAAGCATAAATAAATTCTGGGGGCAATTAGCAGGGGTTGGATGAGGGTGTGAGGAAGGAGAGGGATGAGACAAGGCGAGGAAATAGTATGGATATTTTAAAATCTATCGAAGGAATCCCCAACTACAGTTAGATAATGCCTTCTGGAAACTCCCCTCTGTCAGTTCTCACCGGTGGGGTTTTTTGGGATAGTTCCCTGTTCAGTCTGTCATTAAACCCCTGGAGCAGCGTGTTCCCCCCAGTGACAATGACACTGCCATATAGTCCCTGTGGAGAAAGGGAATAACGCATCCTAAAAACAAACATTACATAAACTCAGATCACAGGGCTACATCAGCGTTAACTGCACAAATGTCTCCTTCTCTGTTACTCTCCCAAGCTTCTCTCTCCTTGTTAACCCTCCCGAGCTTTCCTTTCCCCGTTACTTTACCAAGCTTCTCTCTCCCAGTTACTCACCCGAGCTTCTCTCTACCCGTTACTCTCTCTCGAGGTTCTCTCTCCCCGTTACTCTCCCAAGCTTCTCTCTCCCCATTACTCTCTTGAGGTTCTCTCTCCCCGTTACTCTCCAGAGGTGCTCTCTCCCCGTTACTCTCCAGAGGTGCTCTCTCCCCGTTACTCTCCAGAGGTTCTCTCTCCCCGTTACTCTCCCAAGCTTCTCTCTCCCCATTACTCTCTTGAGGTTCTCTCTCCCCGTTACTCTCCAGAGGTACTCTCTCGCCGTTACTCTCCCAAGCTTCTCCCTCCCCATTACTCTCTCTCGAGGTTCTCTCTCCCCGTTACTCTCCCAAGCTTCTCTCTCCCCATTACTCTCTTGAGGTTCTCTCTCCCCGTTACTCTCCAGAGGTACTCTCTCCCCGTTACTCTCCAGAGGTTCTCTCTCCCCGTTACTCTCTCAAGATTCTCTCTCCCTTTTACTCTCCCCAGCTTCTCTCCCCCCGTTACTCTTCCGAGCTTCTCTCTCCGTTACTCTTCCGAGCTTCTCTCTCCGTTACTCTCCCCAGCTTCTCTCCCCCGTTTCTCTCCCGAGCTTCTCTTTACCCGTTACTATCCCAAGCTTCTCTCTCCTCGTTACTCTCTCGAGGTTCTCTCTCCCCGTTACTCTCCAGAGCTTCTCACTCCCCATTACTCTCCCGAGCTTCTCTCTATCCGTTACTCTCCCGAGCTTCTCTCTCCCCGTTACTCTCCTGAGATTCTCTCTCCCAAGCTTCTCTCTCCTTGTTAACCCTCCCGAGCTTTCCTTTCCCCGTTACTTTACCGAGCTTCTCTCTCCCAGTTACTCACCCGAGCTTCTCTCTACCCGTTACTCTCCCAAGCTTCTCCCTCCCCATTACTCTCTCTCGAGGTTCTCTCTCCCCGTTACTCTCCCAAGCTTCTCTCTCCCCATTACTCTCTTGAGGTTCTCTCTCCCCGTTACTCTCCAGAGGTTCTCTCTCCCCGTTACTCTCCAGAGGTTCTCTCTCCCCGTTACTCTCTCAAGATTCTCTCTCCCTTTTACTCTCCCCAGTTTCTCTCCCCCCGTTACTCTTCCGAGCTTCTCTCTCCGTTACTCTTCCGAGCTTCTCTCTCCGTTACTCTCCCCAGCTTCTCTCCCCCGTTTCTCTCCCGAGCTTCTCTTTACCCGTTACTATCCCAAGCTTCTCTCTCCTCGTTACTCTCTCGAGGTTCTCTCTCCCCGTTACTCTCCCAAACTTCTCTCTCCCAAGCTTCTCTCTCCTTGTTAACTCCCCGAGTTTTCCTTTCCCTGTTACTTTACCAAGCTTCTCTCTCCTTGTTACTCTCCCGAGCTTCTCTTTCCCCGTTACTCTCCCAAGCTTCTCTCTACCCGTTACTCTCCTGAGCTTCTCTCTCCCCATTACTCTCTCGAGGTTCTCTCTCCCCGTTACTCTCCAGAGGTTCTCTTTCCCCCGTTACTCTCTCAAGATTCTCTCTTCCTGTTACACTTCCCAGCTTCCTTCCCCCCTTTACTCTCCCAAGCTTCTCTCTACGCGTTACTGTCACGAAGTGAATTCTGACAGCCTGCCTGACTGGGGTTCTTGGAGGGGCCTGAGGGCCAAACACCTCCCTGTAGATTATGGACCCTGTCTGTAATGTGTTTAAGCCTTCCATTGTTTAATTATGTCAGACAGCCAGTCTGACTACCTTGCTTCTGGCTCCAGATTAAAGTGGCTAGATACTGCTTTACTGGTGATGTGTTTAAGTTTTCTATTGTTTAATCAAGTGTTATCTGTGCTGTGTAAATCACAAATAAAGTAGTTCAATCTTGCTGTACCTAACTGCTAGATGTCCTGTCTATCTGGGTACAAAGAGCAAGGGTCCAGGAAAGACTTGCTGGGTGAATGCTGAGCAGTAATCGGGGGGCTAAGGAGGTGATTTCCTACAACGGACAGAGGGTCTACTTCGTCCGGTAGACGGTCCGTTACAGTTACTCTGCCAAGATTCTCTCTCCCGTTACTCTCTCAAGATTCTCTCTCCCGTTACTCTCTCAAGATTCTCTCTCCCTGTTACTCTCTCAAGGTTCTCTCTCCGTTACTCTCTTGAGGTTCTGTCTACCTGTTACTTTCTCAAGCTTCTCGCTCCCCGTTACTCCCCCGAGCTTCTCTCTCCCCATTATTCTCTCGAGGTACTCTCTCCCTGTTACGCTCTCAAGGTTCTCTCTCCCTGTTACTTTCCCGAGCTTCTCTCTTCTGTTACTCTCCCCAGCTTCTCTCTCCCTGTTACTCTCTCCATCTCTTCTCTCCCCGTTACTCTCTCGAGGTTCTCTCTCCCCGTTACTCTCCTGAGGTTCTGTCTTCCTGTTACTCTCTCTTTCTCATCCTCTCTCGAGATTCTCTCTCCCCCTTACTCTCTCAAGGTTCTCTCTCCCCGATAATCTCCTGAGGTTCTCTCTCCCTGTTTTTCTCTTGAGGTTCTCTCTCCCTGTTTCTTTCCCGAACGTCTCTCCCCCCGTTACTCTCCCGAGCTTCCCTCTGCCCGTTACTCTCTCGAGGTTCTCTCTCCCAGTCACTCGCCCGAGCTTCTCTCTCCTCCTTACTCTCCGGAGCTTTTCTCTCCGCGTTACTTTTGTAAGCTTCTCTCTCCCCATTACTCTCCCGAGCTTCTCTCTCCTCCTTACTCTCACAAACTTTTCTCTCCCAGTTACTCTCCTCAGGTTCTCTCTCCCAGTTACTCTCCTCCCGTTCTCTCTCCCAGTTACTCTCCTCAGGTTATCAGTCCCAGTTACTCTCCTCCGGTTCTCTCTCCCAGTTACTCTCCTCAGGTTCGCTCTCCCAGTTACTCTCCTCAGGTTCGCTCTCCCAGTTACTCTCCTCAGGTTCTCTCTTGCCGTTACTCTCCTCCAGTTCTCTCTCCCAGTTAAACTCCTCCGGTTCTCTCTCCCAGTTACTCTCTTCAGGTTCTCTCTCCCAGTTACTCTCCTCTGGTTCTCTCTCCCAGTTACTCTCCTCAGGTTCTCTCTCCCAGTTACTCTCCTCCAGTTCTCTCTCCCAGTTACTCTCCTCAGGTTCTCTCTCCTACTTACTCTCCACAGGTTCTCTCTCCCAGTTACTCTCCTCTGGTTCTCTCTCCCAGTTACTCTCCTCAGGTTCTCTCTCCCAGTTACTCTCCTCAGGTTCTGACTCCCAGTTAGTCCCCTCAGGTTCTCTCTCCCAGTTACTCTCCTCCGGTTCTCTCTCCCAGTTACTCAACTCAGGTTCTCTCTCCCAGTTAGTCTCCTCAGGTTCTCTCTCCCAGTTACTCTCCTCAGGTTCTCTCTCCCACTTACTCTCCTCCAGTTCTCTCTCCCAGTTAGTCTCCTCAGGTTCTCTCTCCCAGTTACTCTCCTCAGGTTCTCTCTCCCAGTTACTCTCCTCCGGTTCTCTCTCCCAGTTACTCTCCTCAGGTTCTCTCTCGCCGTTACTCTCCTCCAGTTCTCTCTCCCAGTTACTCTCCTCAGGTTCTCTCTCCCAGTTACTCTCCTCAGGTTCTCTCTCGCCGTTACTCTCCTCTGGTTCTCTCTCCCAGTTACTCTCCTCAGGTTCTCTCTCCCAGTTACTCTCCTCAGGTTCTGACTCCCAGTTACTCTCCTCAGGTTCTCTCTCCCACTTACTCTCCTCCGGTTCTCTCTCCCAGTTACTCTCCTCAGGTTCTCTCTCCCACTTACTCTCCTCAGGTTCTCTCTCCCACTTACTCTCCTCAGGTTCTCTCTCCCAGTTACTCTCCTCTGGTTCTCTCTCCCAGTTACTCTCCTCCGGTTCTCTCTCCCAGTTACTCTCCTCAGGTTCTCTCTCCCACTTACTCTCCTCAGGTTCTCTCGCCCAGTTACTCTCCTCCGGTTCTCTCTCCCAGTTAGTCTCCTCAGGTTCTCTCTCCCAGTTACTCTCCTCAGGTTCTCTCTCCCAGTTACTCTCCTCCAGTTCTCTCTCCCAGTTAGTCTCCTCAGGTTCTCTCTCCCACTTACTCTCCTCAGGTTCTCTCTCCCAGTTACTCTCCTCCAGTTCTCTCTCCCAGTTAGTCTCCTCAGGTTCTCTCTCCCAGTTAGTCTCCTCAGGTTCGCTCTCCCAGTTACTCTCCTCAGGTTCTCTCTCCCAGTTACTCTCCTCAGGTTCTCTCTCCCAGTTAGTCTCCTCAGGTTCTCTCTCCCAGTTACTCTCCTCAGGTTCTCTCTCCCACTTACTCTCCTCCAGTTCTCTCTCCCAGTTAGTCTCCTCCAGTTCTCTCTCCCAGTTAGTCTCCTCAGGTTCTCTCTCCCAGTTACTCTCCTCAGGTTCTCTCTCCCAGTTACTCTCCTCAGGTTCTCTATCACTGTTACTCTCCTCCAGTTCTCTCTCCCAGTTACTCTCCTCAGGTTCTCTCTCCCACTTACTCTCCTCAGGTTCTCTCTCCCAGTTACTCTCCTCTGGTTCTCTCTCCCAGTTACTCTCCTCAGGTTCTCTCTCCCACTTACTCTCCTCCAGTTCTCTCTCCCAGTTAGTCTCCTCAGGTTCTCTCTCCCAGTTACTCTCCTCAGGTTCTCTCTCCCAGTTACTCTCCTCAGGTTCTCTATCACTGTTACTCTCCTCCAGTTCTCTCTCCCAGTTACTCTCCTCAGGTTCTCTCTCCCACTTACTCTCCTCAGGTTCTCTCTCCCAGTTACTCTCCTCTGGTTCTCTCTCCCAGTTACTCTCCTCAGGTTCTCTCTCCCACTTACTCTCCTCCAGTTCTCTCTCCCAGTTAGTCTCCTCAGGTTCTCTCTCCCAGTTACTCTCCTCAGGTTCTCTCTCCCAGTTACTCTCGTCAGGTTCTCTCTCCCAGTTACTCTCCTCCGGTTCTCTCTCCCAGTTACTCTCCTCAGGTTCTCTCTCCCAGTTACTCTCGTCAGGTTTTCTCTCCCAGTTACTCTCCTCAGGTTCTCTCTCCTAGTTACTCTCCTCAGGTTCTCTCTCCCAGTTACTCTCCTCCAGTTCTCTCTCCCAGTTACTCTCCTCAGGTTCGCTCTCCCAGTTACTCTCCTCAGGTTCTCTCTCCCACTTACTCTCCTCCAGTTCTCTCTCCCAGTTAGTCTCCTCAGGTTCTCTCTCCCAGTTACTCTCCTCCGGTTCTCTCTCCCAGTTACTCTCCTCAGGTTCTCTCTCCCAGTTACTCTCCTCAGGTTATCTCTCCCAGTTACTCTCCTCAGGTTCTCTCTCCCAGTTAGTCTCCTCAGGTTCTCTCTCCCAGTTACTCTCCTCCGGTTCTCTCTCCCATTTACTCTCCTCAGGTTCTCTCTCGCCGTTACTCTCCTCCAGTTCTCTCTCCCAGTTACTCTCCTCAGGTTCTCTCTCCCAGTTACTCTCCTCAGGTTCTCTCTCGCCGCTACTCTCCTCCAGTTCTCTCTCCCAGTTACTCTCCTCAGGTTCTCTCTCCCAGTTAGTCTCCTCAGGTTCTCTCTCCCAGTTACTCTCCTCAGGTTCTCTCTCCCAGTTACTCTCCTCAGGTTCTCTCTCCCAGTTACTCTCCTCCAGTTCTCTCTCCCAGTTACTCTCCTCAAGTTCTCTCTCCCAGTTACTCTCCTCAGGTTCTCTCTCCCAGTTACTCTCGTCAGGTTCTCTCTCCCAGTTACTCTCCTCAGGTTCGCTCTCCCAGTTAGTCTCCTCAGGTTCTCTCTCCCGGTTACTCTCGTCAGGTTCTCTCTCCCGGTTACTCTCCTCCAGTTCTCTCTCCCAGTTACTCTCCTCAGGTTCTCTCTCCCGGTTACTCTCCTCAGGTTCTCTGTTCCAGTTACTCTCCTCAGGTTCTCTCTCCCGGTTACTCTCCTCAGGTTCTCTCTCCCAGTTACTCTCCTCAGGTTCTCTCTCCCAGTTACTCTCCTCCGGTTCTCTCTCCCAGTTACTCTCCTCCGGTTCTCTCCTCAGGTTCTCTCTCCCGGTTACTCTCCTCAGGTTCTTTCTCCCAGTTACTCTCCTCAGGTTCTCTCTCCCAGTTACTCTCCTCCGGTTCTCTCTCCCAGTTACTCTCCTCAGGTTCTCTCTCCCACTTACTCTCCTCCGGTTCTCTCTCCCAGTTACTCTCCTCCAGTTCTTTCTCCCACTTACTCTCCTCAGGTTCTCTCTCGCCGTTACTTTCCTCCAGTTCGCTCTCCCAGTTACTCTCCTCAGGTTCTCGCTCGCCGTTACTCTCCTCCAGTTCTCTCTCCCACTTACTCTCCTCAGGTTCTCTCTCCCAGTTACTCTCCTCAGGTTCTCTCTCCCAGTTACTCTCGTCAGGTTCTCTCTCCCAGTTACTCTCCTCAGGTTCGCTCTCCCAGTTACTCTCCTCAGGTTCTCTCTCGCCGTTACTCTCCTCCAGTTCTCTCTCCCAGTTACTCTCCTCCGTTTCTCTCTCCCAGTTACTCTCCTCATGTTCTCTCTCCCAGTTACTCTCCTCAGGTTCTCTCTCCCACTTACTCTCCTCCAGTTCTCTCTCCCAGTTAGTCTCCTCAGGTTCTCTCTCCCAGTTACTCTCCTCAGGTTCTCTCTCCCAGTTACTCTCGTCAGGTTCTCTCTCCCAGTTACTCTCCTCAGGTTCGCTATCCCAGTTACTCTCCTCAGGTTCTCTCTCCCACTTACTCTCCTCCAGTTCTCTCTCCCAGTTAGTCTCCTCAGGTTCTCTCTCCCAGTTACTCTCCTCAGGTTCTCTCTCCCAGTTACTCTCCTCAGGTTCTCTCTCCCAGTTAATCTCGTCAGGTTCTCTCTCCCAGTTACTCTCCTCAGGTTCTCTCTCCTAGTTACTCTCCTCAGGTTCTCTCTCCCAGTTACTCTCGTCAGGTTCTCTCTCCCAGTTACTCTCCTCAGGTTCGCTCTCCCAGTTACTCTCCTCAGGTTCTCTCTCCCACTTACTCTCCTCCAGTTCTCTCTCCCAGTTAGTCTCCTCAGGTTCTCTCTCCCAGTTACTCTCCTCAGGTTCTCTCTCCCAGTTACTCTCCTCAGGTTCTCTATCACTGTTACTCTCCTCCAGTTCTCTCTCCCAGTTACTCTCCTCAAGTTCTCTCTCCCAGTTACTCTCCTCAGGTTCTCTCTCCCAGTTACTCTCCTCAGGTTCTCTCTCCCAGTTACTCTCCTCAGGTTCGCTCTCCCAGTTACTCTCCTCAGGTTCTCTCTCCCACTTACTCTCCTCCAGTTCTCTCTCCCAGTTAGTCTCCTCAGGTTCTCTCTCCCAGTTACTCTCCTCAGGTTCTCTCTCCCAGTTACTCTCCTCAGGTTCTCTATCACTGTTACTCTCCTCCAGTTCTCTCTCCCAGTTACTCTCCTCAGGTTCTCTCTCCCACTTACTCTCCTCAGGTTCTCTCTCCCAGTTACTCTCCTCTGGTTCTCTCTCCCAGTTACTCTCCTCAGGTTCTCTCTCCCACTTACTCTCCTCAGGTTCTCTCTCCCAGTTACTCTCCTCTGGTTCTCTCTCCCAGTTACTCTCCTCAGGTTCTCTCTCCCAGTTACACTCCTCCAGTTCTCTCTCCCAGTTACTCTCCTCTGGTTCTCTCTCCCAGTTACTCTCCTCAGGTTCTCTCTCCCAGTTACTCTCCTCAGGTTCTCTCTCCCAGTTACTCTCCTCCGGTTCTCTCTCCCAGTTACTCTCCTCAGGTTCTCTCTCCCACTTACTCTCCTCCAGTTCTCTCTCCCAGTTAGTCTCCTCAGGTTCTCTCTCCCAGTTACTCTCCTCCAGTTCTCTCTCCCAGTTACTCTCCTCTGGTTCTCTCTCCCAGTTAGTCTCCTCTGGTTCTCTCTCCCAGTTACTCTCCTCAGGTTCTCTCTCCCAGTTACTCTCCTCAGGTTCTCTTTCACTGTTACTCTCCTCAGGTTCTCTCTCCCAGTTACTCTCCTCTGGTTCTCTCTCCCAGTTACTCTCCTCAGGTTCTCTCTCCCAGTTACTCTCCTCTGGTTCTCTTTCCCAGTTACTCTCCTCAGGTTCTCTCTCCCAGTTACTCTCCTCTAGTTCTCTCTACCAGTTAGTCTCCTCAGGTTCTCTCTCCCAGTTACTCTCCTCCAGTTCTCTCTCCCAGTTACTCTCCTCTGGTTCTCTCTCCCAGTTACTCTCCTCAGGTTCTCTCTCCCACTTACTCTCCTCCGGTTCTCTCTCCCAGTTAGTCTCCTCTGGTTCTCTCTCCCAGTTACTCTCCTCAGGTTCTCTCTCCCACTTACTCTCCTCCAGATCTCTCTCCCGGTTACTCTCCTCCAGTTCTCTCTCCCTGTTACTCTCCTCCCGTTCTTTCTCCCAGTTACTCTCCTCAGGTTCTCTCTCCCAGTTACTCTCCTCCAGTTCTCTCTCCCAGTTAGTCTCCTCAGGTTCTCTCTCCCAGTTACTCTCCTCAGGTTCTCTCTCCCACTTACTCTCCTCCAGTTCTCTCTCCCAGTTATTCTCCTCAGGTTCTCTCTCCCAGTTACTCTCCTCAGGTTCTCTCTCGCCGTTACTTTCCTCCAGTTCGCTCTCCCAGTTTCTCTCCTCAGGTTCTCTCTCCCAGTTACTCTCCTCAGGTTCTCTCTCCCAGTTACTCTCCTCAGGTTCTCTCTCCCAGTTACTCTCCTCAGGTTCTCTCTCCCAGTTACTCTCCTCAGGTTCTCTCTCCCAGTTAGTCTCCTCAGGTTCTCTCTCCCAGTTACTCTCCTCAGGTTCTCTCTCCCAGTTACTCTCCTCTCATGCAGTCTATTATTTCTCTTTGTTATTTTTACAAGGTACGACTCGCTGTATATACATTGTTTTCTCTCAGATTAATGTATGGAATATTAGATACTCACAGGCCGGATATCAATATCACACATTCCAATACTGCTGGTAACAACATGGCCGACTCCCAGCATGGTGTTACCAGAGAGACCCTGAGAGAAAAATACCAGATCAATCAATACTTTCTTCACGCTGACTGTGAGATCGTCGCTGCGGGAGTCAGTAATGGAGAGACGGGAGTCAGTAATGGAAATACGGGGGTCAGTAATGGAGAGACGGGGGTCAGTAATGGAGAGACGGGGGTCAGTAATGGAGAGACAGGGGTCAGTAATGGAGAGACGGGGGTCAGTAATGGAGAGACGGGGTCAGTAATGGAGAGACGGGGGTCAGCAATAGGGAGACGAGGAGTCAGTAATGGAGAGACGGGAGTCAGTAATGGAGAGACGGGGGTCAGTAATGGAGAGACGGGGGTCAGTAATGGAGAGACAGGGGTCAGTAATGGAGAGACAGGGGTCAGTAATAGGGAGACGAGGAGTCAGTAATGGAGAGACGGGAGTCAGTAATGGAGAGACGGGGGTCAGTAATGGAAAGACGGGGGTCAGTAATGGAGAGACGGGGGTCAGTAATGGAGAGACGGGGTCAGTAATGGAAAGACGGGAGTCAGTAATGGAGAGACGGGAGTCAGTAATGGAGAGACGGGAGTCAGTAATGGAGAGACAGGGGTCAGTAATGGAGAGACGGGAGTCAGTAATGGAGAGACGGGGTCAGTAATGGAGATATGGGGGTCAGTAATGGAAAGACGGGAGTCAGTAATGGAGAGACGGGAGTCAGTAATGGAGAGACAAGGAGTCAGTAATGGAGAGACGGGAGTCAGTAATGGAGAGACGGGGGTCAGTAATGGAGAGACGGGGGTCAGTAATAGGGAGACGAGGAGTCAGTAATGGAGAGACGGGGGTCAGTAATGGAGAGACAGGGGTCAGTAATGGAGAGATGGGGTCAGTAATGGAGAGACGGGAGTCAGTAATGGAGAGACGGGGGTCAGTAATGGAGAGATGGGGTCAGTAATGGAGAGACAGGGGTCAGTAATGGAGAGACGGGAGTCAGTAATGGAGAGACGGGGTCAGTAATGGAGAGACGGGAGTCAGTAATGGAGAGACGGGGGTCAGTAATGGAGAGACGGGGTCAGTAATGGAGATATGGGGGTCAGTAATGGAGAGACAGGGGTCAGTAATGGAGAGATGGGGGTCAGTAAATGAGAAACGGGGAGTCAGTAATGGAGAGACGGGGGTCAGTAATGGAGAGACGGGGCTCAGTAATGGAGAGACAGGGGTCAGTAATGGAGAGACGGGAGTCAGTAATGGAGAGACGGGGGTCAGCAATGGAGAGATGGGGGTCAGTAATGGAGAAACGGGGGTCAGTAATGGAGAGACGGGGGTCAGTAATGGAGAGACGGGGGTCAGTAATGGAGATATGGGGGTCAGTAATGGAGAGACGGGGGTCAGTAATGGAGAGACGGGGGTCAGTAATGGAGAAACGGGGAGTCAGTAATGGAGAGACGGGGTTCAGTAATGGAGAGATGGGGGTCAGTAATGGAGAGACAGGGGTCAGGAGTCAGTAATGGAGAGACAGAGAGTCAGTAATGGAGAGACGGGGGTCAGTAATGGAGAGATGGGGGTCAGTAATGGAGAGACGGGGGTCAGGAGTCAGTAATGGAGAGACAGAGAATCAGTAATGGAGAGACAGGGGTCACTAATGGAGAGACGAGGACAATTATAGATGGGGTCAGTACTAGAGCTGGGGTCAGTAATTGAGAGACAGTTGTCAGTAATAGATTGGGGAGTCCGTACCAGATGGGGGGGTCAGTGATAGATTGGGGACGTCAGTAATAAATGGGGGGTCAGTGATAGATTTGGGACGTCAGTAATAACAGGAGGGTCAATGATAGATGGGGGTCAGTAATAAATGGGGGGTCAGTGATAGATTGGTGGGTCAGTGATAGATGGGGGGTGAGTGATAGATGGGGGTCAGTAATAAATGGGTAATCAGTGATAGATTGGGGGTTCAGTGATGGATGGTGGTCAGTGATAGATTGGGGGGGTCAGTGATAGGTGGTTCATGATAGATTGGGGGGTCAGTAATAAATGGGAGGTCAGTGATAGATGGGGGGTCAGTAACAAATGGGGGGGTCAGTGATAGATGGGGGGTCAGTAATAAATGGGGGGGTCAGTGATAGATGGGGGGTCAGTAATAAATGGGGGGGTCAGTGATAGATTGGGGACGTCAGTAATAAATGGGGGGTCAGTGATAGATGGGGGGTCAGTAATAAATGGGGGGTCAGTGATAGATTTGGAACGTCAGTAATAACAGGAGGGTCAATGATAGATGGGGTCAGTAATAAATCGGGGGACAGTGAAAGATGGGGGGTCAGTAATAAATCGGGGGACAGTGAAAGATTGGTGGGTCAGTGATAGATGGGGGTGAGTGATAGATGGGGGTCAGTAATAACAGTGGGGTCAATGATAGATGGGGTCAGTGATAGATGGGGGGTCAGTAATAAATGGGGGGGTCAGTGATAGATGGGGGGTCAGTAATAAATGGGGGGGTCAGTGATAGATGGGGGGTCAGTAATAAATGGGGGGGTCAGTGATAGATGGGGGTCAGTAATAAATGGGCGGTCAGTGATAGATGGGAGTCAGTGATAGATTGGGGGGGTCAGTAATAAATGGGGGTCACCTTGACATTGGATGGGTCAAACAGCCCTTCTGGGATGCGCAGTCTCTCTGCCCCATAGTCTGTGTTGTACCCGTTGGGCATCTCATAGTGCACAGTGGGCATCTGAGCAGCCACCCTAGGGTGAGGACATGGTATCTGTCACACAGAGAGCGACATGAATAAGCTGCACACGCGTGTGTCAGGCTGAGGTATGTATTTTAAAAGGACACAAGTACATAGGATGACTATTTCCATGGAGTAAAAACACCTCTGTTTCTGGGTGTATAGCACTCTGTGAGCAAGGCTCTCTACCTCGTGCATCAGTCTGTCCCTCTGGATTGTAAGCTCTGTGAGCAAGGCTCTCTACCTCGTGCATCAGTCTGTCCCTCTGGATTGTAAGCTCTGTGAGCAAGGCTCTCTACCTCATGTATCAGTCTGTCTCTGTTCATATAACACAGTCTGTAATTCCCTTTTATCTAGATTGTAAGCTCTGTGAGCAGGGCTCTCTACCTCATGTATCAGTCAGTCTCTGTTCATATAACGCAGTCTGTAATTCCCTTTTATCTAGATTGTAAGCTCTGTGAGCAAGGCTCTCTACCTCATGTATCAGTCTGTCTCTGTTCATATAACACAGTCTGTAATTCCCTTTTATCTAGATTGTAAGCTCTGTGAGCAAGGCTCTCTACCTCATGTATCAGTCTGTCTCTGTTCATATAACACAGTCTGTAATTCCCTTTTATCTAGATTGTAAGCTCTGTGAGCAGGGCTCTCTACCTCATGTATCAGTCTGTCTCTGTTCATATAACGCAGTCTGTAATTCCCTTTTATCTAGATTGTAAGCTCTGTGAGCCGGGCTCTCTACCTCATGTATCAGACTGTCTCTGTTCATATAATGCAGCCTGTAATTCCCTTTTATCTAGATTGTAAGCTCTGTGAGCAAGGCTCTCTACCACATATATCAGTCTGTCTCTGTTCATATAACGCAGTCTGTAATTCCCTATCTAGATTGTAAGCTCTGTGAGCAGGACTCTCTACCTCATGTATCAGTCTGTCTCTGTTCATATAACGCAGTCTGTAATTCCCTTTTATCTAGATTGTAAGCTCTGTGAGCAAGGCTCTCTACCTCATGTATCAGTCTGTCTCTGTTCATATAACACAGTCTGTAATTCCTTTATCTAGATTGTAAGCTCTGTGAGCAAGGCTCTCTACCTCATGTATCAGTCTGTCTCTGTTCATATAACGCAGTCTGTAATTCCCTTTTATCTAGATTGTAAGCTCTGTGAGCAAGGCTCTCTACCTCATGTATCAGTCTGTCTCTGTTCATATAACACAGTCTGTAATTCAATTTTATCTAGATTGTAAGCTCTGTGAGCAAGGCTCTCTACCTCATGTATCAGTCTGTCTCTGTTCATATAACACAGTCTGTAATTCCCTTTATCTAGATTGTAAGCTCTGTGAGCAAGACTTTCTACCTCATGTATCAGTCTGTCTCTGTTCATATAACGCAGTCTGTAATTCCCTTTTATCTAGATTGTAAGCTCTGTGAGCAGGACTCTCTACCTCATGTATCAGTCTGTCTCTGTTCATATAACACAGTCTGTAATTCCCTTTTATCTAGATTGTAAGCTCTGTGAGCAAGGCTCTCTACCTCATGTATCAGTCTGTCTCTGTTCATATAACGCAGTCTGTAATTCCCTTTTATCTAGATTGTAAGCTCTGTGAGCAGGGCTCTCTACCTCATGTATCAGTCTGTCTCTGTTCATATAACACAGTCTGTAATTCAATGTTATCTAGATTGTAAGCTCTGTGAGCAAGGCTCTCTACCTCATGTATCAGTCTGTCTCTGTTCATATAACACAGTCTGTAATTCCCTTTATCTAGATTGTAAGCTCTGTGAGCAAGACTTTCTACCTCATGTATCAGTCTGTCTCTGTTCATATAACGCAGTCTGTAATTCCCTTTTATCTAGATTGTAAGCTCTGTGAGCAGGACTCTCTACCTCATGTATCAGTCTGTCTCTGTTCATATAACACAGTCTGTAATTCCCTTTTATCTAGATTGTAAGCTCTGTGAGCAAGGCTCTCTACCTCATGTATCAGTCTGTCTCTGTTCATATAACACAGTCTGTAATTCCCTTTTATCTAGATTGTAAGCTCTGTGAGCCAGGCTCTCTACCTCATGTATCAGTCTGTCTCTGTTCATATAACGCAGTCTATATATCTAGCAGTCCTTTTATCTAGATTGTAAGCTCTGTGAGCAGGGCTCTCAACCTCATGTATCAGTTTGTCTGTTCATATAACACAGTCTGTAATTCCCTTTTATCTAGATTGTAAGCTATGTGAGCAAGGCTCTCTACCTCATGTATCAGTCTGTCTCTGTTCATATAACGCAGTCTGTAATTCCTTGTATCTAGATTGTAAGCTCTGTGAGCAGGGCTCTCTACCTCATGTATCAGTTTGTCTGTTCATATAACACAGTCTGTAATTCCCTTTTATCTAGATTGTAAGCTCTGTGAGCAAGGCTCTCTACCTCATGTATTAGTCAGTCTCTGTTCATATAACACAGTCTGTATTTCCCTTTTATCTAGATTGTAAGCTCTGTGAGCAAGGTTCTCTACCTCATGTATCAGTCTGTCTGTTCATATAACGCAGTCTGTAATTCCCTTTTATCTAGATTGTAAGCTCTGTGAGCAAGGCTCTCTGCCTCATGTATCAGTCTGTCTCTGTTTATATAAAACAGTCTGTAATTCCCTTTTATCTAGATTGTAAGCTCTGTGAGCAAGGCTCTCTACCTCATGTATCAGTCTGTCTCTGTTCATATAACACAGTCTGTAACTCCCTTTATCTAGATTGTAAGCTCTGTGAGCAAGGCTCTCTACCTCATGTATCAGTCTGTCTCTGTTCATATTACGCAGTCTGTAATTCCCTTTATCTAGATTGTAAGCTCTGTGAGCAGGGCTCTCTACCTCATGTATCAGTCTGTCTCTGTTCATATAACACAGTCTGTAATTTCCTTTTATCTAGATTGTAAGCTCTGTGAGCCAGACTCTCTACCTGATGTATCAGTCTGTCTCTGTTCATATAACACAGTCTGTAATTCCCTTTTATCTAGATTGTAAGCTCTGTGAGCAAGGCTCTCTACCTTATGTATCAGTCTGTCTCTGTTCATATAACGCAGTCTGTAATTCCCTTTTATCTAGATTGTAAGCTCTCTGAGCAGGGCTCTCTACCTCATGTATCAGTCTGTCTCTGTTCATATAACGCAGTCTGTAATTCCCTTTTATCTAGATTGTAAGCTCTGTGAGCAGGGCTCTCTACCTCATGGATCAGTCTGTCTCGGTTCATATAACACAGTCTGTAATTCCCTTTTATCTAGATTGTAAGCTCTGTGAGCAGGGCTCTCTACCTCATGTATCAGTCTGTCTCTGTTCATATAACGCAGTCTGTAATTCCCTTTTATCTAGATTGTAAGCTCTGTGAACAAGGCTCTCTACCTCATGTATCAGTCTGTCTCTGTTCATATAACGCAGTCTGTAATTCCCTTTTATCTAGACTGTAAGCTCTGTGAGCAAGGCTCTCTACCTCATGTATCAGTCTGTATCTACCTCATGTATCAGTCTGTAATTCCCTTTTATCTAGATTGTCAGCTCTGTGAGCAAGGATCTCTACCTCATGTATCAGTCTGTCTCTGTTCATATAACACCGTCTGTAATTCCCTTTTATCTAGATTGTAAGCTCTGTGAGCGGGGCTCTCTACCTCATGTATCAGTCTGTCTCTGTTCATATAACGCAGTCTGTAATTCCCTTTTATCTAGATTGTAAGCTCTGGGAGCAAGGCTCTCTACCTCATGTATCAGTCTGTCTCTGTTCATATAACGCAGTCTGTAATTCCCTTTTATCTAGATTGTAAGATCTGTGAGCAGGGCTCTCTACCTCATGTATCAGTCTGTCTCTGTTCATATAACGCAGTCTGTAATTCCCTTTTATCTAGATTGTAAGCTCTGTGAGCAGGGCTCTCTACCTCATGTATCAGTCTGTCTCTGTTCATATTACGCAAACTGTAATTCCCTTTATCTAGATTGTAAGCTCTGTGAGCAAGGATCTCTACCTCATGTATCAGTCTGTCCCGCTAGAGAGTAAGCTCTGTGAGCAAGGCTCTCTACCTCATGTATCAGTTTGTCTGTTCATATAACACAGTCTGTAATTCCCTTTTATCTAGATTGTAAGCTATGTGAGCAAGGCTCTCTACCTCATGTATCAGTCTGTCTCTGTTCATATAACGCAGTCTGTAATTCCTTGTATCTAGATTGTAAGCTCTGTGAGCAGGGCTCTCTACCTCATGTATCAGTTTGTCTGTTCATATAACACAGTCTGTAATTCCCTTTTATCTAGATTGTAAGCTCTGTGAGCAAGGCTCTCTACCTCATGTATTAGTCAGTCTCTGTTCATATAACACAGTCTGTATTTCCCTTTTATCTAGATTGTAAGCTCTGTGAGCAAGGTTCTCTACCTCATGTATCAGTCTGTCTGTTCATATAACGCAGTCTGTAATTCCCTTTTATCTAGATTGTAAGCTCTGTGAGCAAGGCTCTCTGCCTCATGTATCAGTCTGTCTCTGTTTATATAAAACAGTCTGTAATTCCCTTTTATCTAGATTGTAAGCTCTGTGAGCAAGGCTCTCTACCTCATGTATCAGTCTGTCTCTGTTCATATAACACAGTCTGTAACTCCCTTTATCTAGATTGTAAGCTCTGTGAGCAAGGCTCTCTACCTCATGTATCAGTCTGTCTCTGTTCATATTACGCAGTCTGTAATTCCCTTTATCTAGATTGTAAGCTCTGTGAGCAGGGCTCTCTACCTCATGTATCAGTCTGTCTCTGTTCATATAACACAGTCTGTAATTTCCTTTTATCTAGATTGTAAGCTCTGTGAGCCAGACTCTCTACCTGATGTATCAGTCTGTCTCTGTTCATATAACACAGTCTGTAATTCCCTTTTATCTAGATTGTAAGCTCTGTGAGCAAGGCTCTCTACCTTATGTATCAGTCTGTCTCTGTTCATATAACGCAGTCTGTAATTCCCTTTTATCTAGATTGTAAGCTCTCTGAGCAGGGCTCTCTACCTCATGTATCAGTCTGTCTCTGTTCATATAACGCAGTCTGTAATTCCCTTTTATCTAGATTGTAAGCTCTGTGAGCAGGGCTCTCTACCTCATGGATCAGTCTGTCTCGGTTCATATAACACAGTCTGTAATTCCCTTTTATCTAGATTGTAAGCTCTGTGAGCAGGGCTCTCTACCTCATGTATCAGTCTGTCTCTGTTCATATAACGCAGTCTGTAATTCCCTTTTATCTAGATTGTAAGCTCTGTGAACAAGGCTCTCTACCTCATGTATCAGTCTGTCTCTGTTCATATAACGCAGTCTGTAATTCCCTTTTATCTAGACTGTAAGCTCTGTGAGCAAGGCTCTCTACCTCATGTATCAGTCTGTATCTACCTCATGTATCAGTCTGTAATTCCCTTTTATCTAGATTGTAAGCTCTGTGAGCAAGGATCTCTACCTCATGTATCAGTCTGTCTCTGTTCATATAACACCGTCTGTAATTCCCTTTTATCTAGATTGTAAGCTCTGTGAGCGGGGCTCTCTACCTCATGTATCAGTCTGTCTCTGTTCATATAACGCAGTCTGTAATTCCCTTTTATCTAGATTGTAAGCTCTGTGAGCAAGGCTCTCTACCTCATGTATCAGTCTGTCTCTGTTCATATAACGCAGTCTGTAATTCCCTTTTATCTAGATTGTAAGATCTGTGAGCAGGGCTCTCTACCTCATGTATCAGTCTGTCTCTGTTCATATAACGCAGTCTGTAATTCCCTTTTATCTAGATTGTAAGCTCTGTGAGCAGGGCTCTCTACCTCATGTATCAGTCTGTCTCTGTTCATATTACGCAGTCTGTAATTCCCTTTATCTAGATTGTAAGCTCTGTGAGCAGGGCTCTCTACCTCATGTATCAGTCTGTCTCTGTTCATATAACACAGTCTGTAATTCCCTTTTATCTAGATTGTAAGCTCTGTGAGCAGGGCTCTCTACCTCATGTATCAGTCTGTCTCTGTTCATATAACGCAGTCTGTAATTCCCTTTTATCTAGATTGTAAGCTCTGTGAGCAGGGCTCTCTACCTCATGTATCAGTCTGTCTCTGTTCATATTACGCAAACTGTAATTCCCTTTATCTAGATTGTAAGCTCTGTGAGCAGGGCTCTCTACCTCATGTATCAGTTTGTCTGTTCATATAACACAGTCTGTAATTCCCTTTTATCTAGATTGTAAGCTCTGTGTGCAAGGCTCTCTACCTCATGTATCAGTCTGTCTCTGTTCATATAACGCAGTCTATAATTCCCTTTTATCTAGATTGTAAGCTCTGTGAGCAGGGCTCTCTACCTCATGTATCAGTCTGTCTCTGTTCATATAACGCAGTCTGTAATTCCCTATCTAGATTGTAAGCTCTGTGAGCAAGGCTCTCTACCTCATGTATCAGTCTGTCTCTGTTCATATAACGCAGTCTGTAATTCCCTATCTAGATTGTAAGCTCTGTGAGCAGGGCTCTCTACCTCATGTATCAGTCTGTCTCTGTTCATATAACGCAGTCTGTAATTCCCTATCTAGATTGTAAGCTCTGTGAGCAGGGCTCTCTACCTCATGTATCAGTCTGTCTCTGTTCATATAACACAGTCTGTAATTCCCTTTTATCTAGATTGTAAGCTCTGTGAGCAAGGCTCTCTACCTCATGGATCAGTCAGTCTCTGTTCATATAACGCAGTCTGTAATTCCCTTTTATCTAGATTGTAAGCTCTGTGAGCAAGGCTCTCTACCTCATGTATCAGTCTGTCTCTGTTCATATAACGCAGTCTGTAATTCCCTTTTATCTAGATTGTAAGCTCTGTGAGCAAGGCTCTCTACCTCATGTATCAGTCTGTCTCTGTTCATATAACACAGTCTGTAATTCCCTTTTATCTAGATTGTAAGCTCTGTGAGCAAGGCACTCTACCTCATGTATCAGTCTGTCTCTGTTCATATAACACAGTCTGTAATTCCCTTTTATCTAGATTGTAAGCTCTGTGAGCAGGGCTCTCTACCTCATGTATCAGTCTGTCTCTGTTCATATAACGCAGTCTGTAATTCCCTTTTATCTAGATTGTAAGCTCTGTGAGCAAGGCTCTCTACCTCATGTATCAGTCTGTCTCTGTTCATATAACACAGTCTGTAATTCCCTTTTATCTAGATTGTAAGATCTGTGAGCAAGGCTCTCTACCTCATGGATCAGTCTGTCTCTGTTCATATAACACAGTCTGTAATTCCCTTTTATCTAGATTGTAAGCTCGGTGAGCAGGACTCTCTACCTCATGTATCAGTCTGTCTCTGTTCATAAAACACAGTCTGTAATTCCCTTTATCTAGATTGTAAGCTCTGTGAGCAGGGCTCTCTACCTCATGTATCAGTCTGTCTCTGTTCATATAACGCAGTCTGTAATTCCCTATCTAGATTGTAAGCTCTGTGAGCAAGGCTCTCTACCTCATGTATCAGTCTGTCTCTGTTCATATAACACAGTCTGTAATTCCCTTTTATCTAGATTGTAAGCTCTGTGAGCAGGGCTCTCTACCTCATGTATCAGTCTGTATCTACCTCAAGTATCAGTCTGTCTGTGTTCATATAACACAGTCTGTAATTCCCTTTTATCTTGATTGTAAGTTCTGTGAGCAGGGCTCTCTACCTCATGTATCAGTCTGTCTCTGTTCATATAACACAGTCTGTAATTCCCTTTTATCTAGATTGTAAGCTCTGTGAGCAAGGCTCTCTACCTCATGTATCAGTCTGTCTCTGTTCATATAACGCAGTCTGTAATTCCCTTTTATCTAGATTGTAAGCTCTGTGAGCAGGGCTCTCTACCTCATGTATCAGTCTGTCTCTGTTCATATAACACAGTCTGTAATTCCCTTTTATCTAGATTGTAAGCTCATGAGCAGGGCTCTCTACCACATTTATCGGTCTGTCTCTGTTCATATAACGCAGTCTGTAATTCCCTTTTATCTAGATTGTAAGCTCTGTGAGCAAGGCTCTCTACCTCATGTATCAGTCTGTCTCGGTTTATATAACACAGTCTGTAATTCCCTTTTATCTAGATTGTAAGATATGTGAGCAAGGCTCTCTACCTCATGTATCAGTCTGTCTCTGTTCATATAACGCAGTCTGTAATTCCCTTATATCTAGATTGTAAGCTCTGTGAGCAGGACTCTCTACCTCATGTATCACTCTGTCTCTGTTCATATAACGCAGTCTGTAATTCCCTTATATCTAGATTGTAAGCTCTGTGAGCAAGGATCTCTACCTCATGTATCAGTCTGTCTCTGTTCATATAACGCAGTCTGTAATTCCCTTTATCTTGATTGTAAGCTCTGTGAGCAGGGCTCTCTACCTCATGTATCAGTCTGTCTCTGTTCATATAACGCAGTCTGTAATTCCCTTTTATCTAGATTGTAAGCTCTGTGAGCAGGGCTCTCTACCTCATGTATCAGTCTGTCTCTATTCATATTACGCAGTCTGTAACTCGCTTTATCTAGATTGTAAGCTCTGTGTGCAAGGCTCTCTACCTCATGTATCAGTCTGTCTCTGTTCATATAACGCAGTCTATAATTCCCTTTTATCTAGATTGTAAGCTCTGTGAGCAGGGCTCTCTACCTCATGTATCAGTCTGTCTCTGTTCATATAACGCAGTCTGTAATTCCCTATCTAGATTGTAAGCTCTGTGAGCAAGGCTCTCTACCTCATGTATCAGTCTGTCTCTGTTCATATAACGCAGTCTGTAATTCCCTATCTAGATTGTAAGCTCTGTGAGCAGGGCTCTCTACCTCATGTATCAGTCTGTCTCTGTTCATATAACGCAGTCTGTAATTCCCTATCTAGATTGTAAGCTCTGTGAGCAGGGCTCTCTACCTCATGTATCAGTCTGTCTCTGTTCATATAACACAGTCTGTAATTCCCTTTTATCTAGATTGTAAGCTCTGTGAGCAAGGCTCTCTACCTCATGGATCAGTCAGTCTCTGTTCATATAACGCAGTCTGTAATTCCCTTTTATCTAGATTGTAAGCTCTGTGAGCAAGGCTCTCTACCTCATGTATCAGTCTGTCTCTGTTCATATAACGCAGTCTGTAATTCCCTTTTATCTAGATTGTAAGCTCTGTGAGCAAGGCTCTCTACCTCATGTATCAGTCTGTCTCTGTTCATATAACACAGTCTGTAATTCCCTTTTATCTAGATTGTAAGCTCTGTGAGCAAGGCTCTCTACCTCATGTATCAGTCTGTCTCTGTTCATATAACACAGTCTGTAATTCCCTTTTATCTAGATTGTAAGCTCTGTGAGCAGGGCTCTCTACCTCATGTATCAGTCTGTCTCTGTTCATATAACGCAGTCTGTAATTCCCTTTTATCTAGATTGTAAGCTCTGTGAGCAAGGCTCTCTACCTCATGTATCAGTCTGTCTCTGTTCATATAACACAGTCTGTAATTCCCTTTTATCTAGATTGTAAGATCTGTGAGCAAGGCTCTCTACCTCATGGATCAGTCTGTCTCTGTTCATATAACACAGTCTGTAATTCCCTTTTATCTAGATTGTAAGCTCGGTGAGCAGGACTCTCTACCTCATGTATCAGTCTGTCTCTGTTCATAAAACACAGTCTGTAATTCCCTTTATCTAGATTGTAAGCTCTGTGAGCAGGGCTCTCTACCTCATGTATCAGTCTGTCTCTGTTCATATAACGCAGTCTGTAATTCCCTATCTAGATTGTAAGCTCTGTGAGCAAGGCTCTCTACCTCATGTATCAGTCTGTCTCTGTTCATATAACACAGTCTGTAATTCCCTTTTATCTAGATTGTAAGCTCTGTGAGCAGGGCTCTCTACCTCATGTATCAGTCTGTATCTACCTCATGTATCAGTCTGTCTGTGTTCATATAACACAGTCTGTAATTCCCTTTTATCTTGATTGTAAGTTCTGTGAGCAGGGCTCTCTACCTCATGTATCAGTCTGTCTCTGTTCATATAACACAGTCTGTAATTCCCTTTTATCTAGATTGTAAGCTCTGTGAGCAAGGCTCTCTACCTCATGTATCAGTCTGTCTCTGTTCATATAACGCAGTCTGTAATTCCCTTTTATCTAGATTGTAAGCTCTGTGAGCAGGGCTCTCTACCTCATGTATCAGTCTGTCTCTGTTCATATAACACAGTCTGTAATTCCCTTTTATCTAGATTGTAAGCTCATGAGCAGGGCTCTCTACCACATTTATCAGTCTGTCTCTGTTCATATAACGCAGTCTGTAATTCCCTTTTATCTAGATTGTAAGCTCTGTGAGCAAGGCTCTCTACCTCATGTATCAGTCTGTCTCTGTTCATATAACGCACTCTGTAATTCCCTTTTATCTAGATTGTAAGCTCTGTGAGCAAGGCTCTCTACCTCATGTATCAGTCTGTCTCTGTTCATATAACGCACTCTGTAATTCCCTTTTATCTAGATTGTAAGCTCTGTGAGCAAGGCTCTCTACCTCATGTATCAGTCTGTCTCTGTTCATATAACGCACTCTGTAATTCCCTTTTATCTAGATTGTAAGTTCTGTGAGCAAGGCTCTCTACCTCATGTATCAGTCTGTCTCTGTTCATATAACGCAGTCTGTAATTTCCTTTTTTATAGATTGTAAGCTCTGTGAGCAAGGCTCTCTACCTCATGTATCAGTCTGTCTCTGTTCATATAACACAGTCTGTAATTCCCTTTTATCTAGATTGTAAGCTCTGTGAGCAAGGCTCTCTACCTCATGTATCAGTCTGTCTCTGTTCATATAACACAGTCTGTAATTCCCTTTTATCTAGATTGTAAGCTCTGTGAGCAAGGCTCTCTACCTCATGTATCAGTCTGTCTCTGTTCATATAACACAGTCTGTAATTCCCTTTTATCTAGATTGTAAGCTCTGTGAGCAAGGCTCTCTACCTCATGTATCAGTCTGTCTCTGTTCATATAACACAGTCTGTAATTCCCTTTTATCTAGACTGTAAGCTGTGTGAGCAAGGCTCTCCACCTCATGTATCAGTCTGTCTCTACCTCATGTATCAGTCTGTCCCTCTAGATTGTAAGCTCTGTGAGCAAGGCTCTCTACCTCATGTATCAGTCTGTCTCTGTTCCTATAACGCAGTCTGTAATTCCCTTTTATCTAGATTGTAAGCTCTGTGAGCAAGGCTCTCTACCTCATGTATCAGTCTGTCTGTGTTCATATAACACAGTCTGTAATTCCCTTTTATCTAGACTGTAAGCTCTGAGAGCAAGGCTCTCTACCTCATGTATCAGTCTGTCTCTGTTCATGTAACACAGTCTGTAATTCCCTTTTATCTAGATTGTAAGCTCTGTGAGCAAGGCTCTCTACCTCATGTATCAGTCTGTCTCTGTTCATATAACGCAGTCTGTAATTCCCTATCTAGATTGTAAGCTCTGTGAGCAAGGCTCTCTACCTCATGTATCAGTCTGTCTCTGTTCATATAACGCAGTCTGTAATTCCCTATCTAGATTGTAAGCTCTGTGAGCAGGGCTCTCTACCTCATGTATCAGTCTGTCTCTGTTCATATAACGCAGTCTGTAATTCCCTTTTATCTAGATTGTAAGCTCTGTGAGCAAGGCTCTCTACCACATGTATCAGTCTGTCTCTGTTCATATAACGCAGTCTGTAATTCCCTTTTATCTAGATTGTAAGCTCTGTGAGCAAGGCTCTCTACCTCATGTATCAGTCTGTCTCTGTTCATATAACGCAGTCTGTAATTCCCTTTTATCTAGATTGTAAGCTCTGTGAGCAGGGCTCTCTACCTCATGTATCAGTCTGTCTCTGTTCATATAACGCAGTCTGTAATTCCCTTTTATCTAGATTGTAAGATCTGTGAGCAGGGCTCTCTACCTCATGTATCAGTCAGTCTCTGTTCATATAACACAGTCTGTAATTCCCTTTTATCTAGATTGTAAGCTCTGTGAGCAAGGATCTCTACCTCATGTATCAGTCTGTCCCTCTAGAGTGTAAGCTCTGTGAGCAAGGCTCTCTACCTCATGTATCAGTCTGTCTCTGTTCATATAACACAGTCTGTAATTCCCTATCTAGATTGTAAGCTCTGTGAGCAGGGCTCTCTACCTCATGTATCAGTCTGTCTCTGTTCATATAACGCAGTCTGTAATTCCCTTTTATCTAGAGTGTAAGCTCTGTGAGCAAGACTCTCTACCTCATGTATCAGTCTGTCTCTGTTCATATAACGCAGTCTGTAATTCCCTTTTATCTAGATTTTAAGCTCTGTGAGCAAGGCTCTCTACCTCATGTATCAGTCTGTCTCTGTTCATATAACACAGTCTGTAATTCCCTTTTATCTAGATTGTAAGCTCTGTGAGCAGGGCTCTCTACCTCATGTATCAGTCTGTCTCTGTTCATATAACGCAGTCTGTAATTCCCTTTTATCTAGATTGTAAGCTCTGTGAGCAAGGCTCTCTACCTCATGTATCAGTCTGTCTGTGTTCATATAACACAGTCTGTAATTCCCTTTTATCTAAATTGTAAGCTCTGTGAGCAAGGCTCTCTACCTCATGTATCAGTCTGTCTCTGTTCATATAACACAGTCTGTAATTCCCTTTTATCTAGATTGTAAGATCTGTGAGCAAGGCTCTCTACCTCATGGATCAGTCTGTCTCTGTTCATATAACACAGTCTGTAATTCCCTTTTATCTAGATTGTAAGCTCTGTGAGCAAGGCTCTCTACCTCATGTATCAGTCTGTCTGTTCATATAACACAGTCTGTAATTCCCTTTTATCTAGATTGTAAGCTCTGTGAGCGGGGCTCTCTACCTCATGTATCAGTCTGTCTCTGTTCATATAACGCAGTCTGTAATTCCCTTTTATCTAGATCGTAAGCTCTGTGAGCAAGGCTCTCTACCTCATGTATCCGTCTGTCTCTGAGCAATAGAAATATATGACATAAGTAATCTATATGATTTATATGATGATGCCAATTAGTGATAGGTTTATATAATATAAGCAATCAGCAATAAATACAAAAAAGATCTACATCCTGTTCCAAATTATTATGGAAATTCTATTTAAGTGTCACAGAGATGAAATATTTGGTTTTTCAGTTTAGCTCATGGATGGCCTTGTGTCTCAGGGATCTTTTGATCACTGAAAACAATCTCGGACCCCTGTGATAATTAGATTGAGGCCAATTTAAGGAATCACTACTATAGGAGGGTGTTCCACATTATTAAGCAGAGCACCATTTTCATACAATATGGGGAAGAACAAGGATCTCTCTGCTGCCGAAAAGAGTGAAATAGGTCAATGCCTTGGACGAGGGATGAAAACATTAGATATTTCACGAAAGCGTAAGCGTGATCATCGCACTATTAGGAGATTTGTGGCTGATTCAGAGCACAGACGGGTTCGTGCAGATAAAGGCACATTGATGCCTCTGGAGTCCCACGGACATCAAGGTGTAGAGTCCTCCAGAGTCTTCCCACTGTGCATAAACCTTCTATTCGGCCACCACTAACCAACAGGGCCGGACTGGGAACCAAAAACCAGCCCTGGAAAAAATGTGTATACCAGACCCATAGCATAATATAATACACATTTCTGTGGCGTCTCTCTCTCTCTCTGTCCTTTCTGTAGCGTCTCTCTCTCTCTCTCTCTCTCTGTCCTTTCTGTAGCGTCTCTCTCTCTGTCCTTTCTGTAGCGTCTCTCTCTCTCTCTCTCTCTCTGTCCTTTCTGTAGCGTCTCTCTCTCTCT